>JAMAHA010000026.1:0-152607 GCA_023626555.1 Penicillium sp. PF2412A | reverse complement strand
AGAAAAGACAAGAAAAGACAAGAAAAGACAAGAAAAGACAAGAAAAGACAAGAAAAGACAAGAAAAGACAAGAAAAGACAAGAAAAGATCCATTTTATGGGCAGCTCTGTCATGCAATTGATAATCTTGCTGATGGGGGGGGGGGGTCTGTTTGTCCGCTTCTTCATGTTGTGACATCGTGTCATTCTTCGTCGAGGACAAAGTCGGATTGTTCGCAAGAATCCCACCCCTAAGTCGAAGTCTAATTATTCGCGTAATCGCCGATTGAGACGTGCTGAACCCAGTGTGCTTCGTGCTTATCGACTACAGACTGACAGGCACAACCCATCCGGTAAACGTAATATTCAGAATCACCGGGCACACTTTGAAAAACAAATCTACCCACGTGGAAATTACAGGCAATATATGAATTTCTAGCTTCTCATCGCGCCTAGGAGGGCTAAGATCCTCAAGTTCACGTAACAGTGCGTAGCTTACATAGTAAGAAACACGCGTAGGTCAAGGTCCTCTGAGAAGGAAATGCTAGTGATTGGAAGTGAATCTCGAGTCGAACTGACTCCTTCCGTGGAGAAGGAAAAAGCACTAGAGCCTAACGAGCTATAATGGGCAGCTGTCTATGAGTTCATATGCATACTCTTCATTCGTTGTATTCGAGTATCAGACGATGCTTGCAATGGAAAGGTCCTCTACCTACCATCCCAAAACAAAGAGAAGAAGAATATAAAGTGAACCAGAAGGGATACCAAACCCCATCTACATCATTGGAAACATCACAACAATACCTTCATCAGGGCTGCACAAAAAGCCTGACATCCCTCGATACCTAACTCCGCGAGATTTCACACGCCCAATGTTGTCTTCGGGGCTTTTCAGGTACCAGTTTGTAAAGTGGAAACCCAAGACACTATACGGGCTCTTGACCAAAAACATGCAGAGGGACTGCGGGTGATGTCCAAACCGTCTGCCTGTATTTCTCCCTGGAAGTCATTCTTTGAGTATCTCACATTTATTGAGGACGTAAGAATGCGCATAGAGAATAGAAAACGGCACATATTCCGGATCACCTATCCAGGTCCGGGCTCTCCTCGTGCTACCACCGACTCACTTCCAGTCGCTTACTCCAACCCTGTAGTGTATCCGCCGATTCGTCCATAAGACGACATACCCTCGAATCAAGAAAGAACATGGAATCACGGATAGTACCTTGTGGTTCAGACGCGCACAGCATGTCCGCCCTTCGCATTTGACACAGCCGAGGCCACGAGACCTCTTCGCCACCTCATGCACGCATGCATGGCTGCATGGCCGGGGGCGGCGACAAGTTGGCCCGCAGTTGGGTTGTGTTTCAGAAGTTTCAAGGGCCTTGTGGATGCGTGCGCGTGAGGCTGAGCACCAATGACGTGGATCGGAGCGAGGGTCGGCTTTTATATTTCCCCGAGAGGAGGTCTTGGATGTTTGATACATGGCATCGAGGATCTGAATCAGATTCCGCAGAGAGTATCTTGTCGTTCGAGTCAATCCGTGGTTGTGCCACGGTGAGATTTATGTTCCCGAAGTGGACTCCAAGTGTGCAACGGGTTGCCTATTGTATCTACGTGTAAGCTCCCATTGGGAGTGGGAGTGGCCCGTGACGTAATAGTGCATAGGTGATGGATAGGATCACCACCAAAGGCTGCTTGGACATTTGAGGGCTGTTTGATAGACTAAGGGTGATAGTGCCAATTCAGTATTTGGAAAAGGGAGAAAAGAATTGCCTCTGCGAATGCTGTTTGTTCAATAGATCACAGAGAAGGCAAAGAAAAGGACTACTTGAGCACATATCATGAATCATCGAGGGTCGTATCATCTTTAAAGTCGAGGCTGGCGATATTCAGAATTGCAGCCTCAGCGTGGGATTGAAAAAAAAAAACATGAGAGGCCGAATAGGAGGAAGACGAAAGGGGGAGGTAAAAGACCAAAGAACGAGACAGACGAAAGGCACTGAGAGGACTGAGAGGATGCGAAGATGATTCTTGTCGCGCAGATGCGCCTGAACGGAGTTATATTGAGTCTTTGGCAGCGGATTAGCATTCAACCTGGAACAACACACATGTCTGAAAAAGCGAGGCACCAGGTACGTACTCAGGGTCATGCTCAGGTTGACGTCCGTGCTCTCCACCATCTGAGTGAATTCCTCAAAGCTGATCTTGCCATCACCATCCTTGTCGGCTTCCATGATAGTTTTATCGACAATCTGTTGTAGCTGGACATCCTTCAAATTGTTGCCAACCATCATCTTCAGAACGATGAAGAGCTCGCCGTTGGAAATGTATCCGTCGCGATCGATGTCGTAGACCCGGAATGCGAAGCGCAGCTTCTCCTCCTTGTTACCCTTCGAGCTGAAAGCCGAGAGACCAGTCACGAATTCCTGGAAATCAACGTCACCGCCACCGTCCTCGTCGAAAATGGCAATCATTCTATCCCAGGGAAACAAATTCACATTAGTCATCCTGGTCCATCTGGAATTCAAAGCACTCTAGGCGCGCAGGTATATCGGACGGAGGAGGGGGTGAAGAGGCGAAAACGTCACGAACCTAGTGGCCAAGGGGTTTGATGAGATCTGGGGGAGCGACAGGAACTCCTCGCGGTCAATTGTGCCTGACGCGTCCTGCGACACACAATGATCAGCTCGAAATGCCGAGGAAAAAGTATCCAATGTGTTGCTCGCGAGTCACGGGGGCGATGTACCTTGTCAAGCTTCATGAAACGTTTGCGCAAGCGATCCACTTCCTCACGATCGACTAGGATAAGGTATTAGCATATCGGCGTAGGGTTGCGCATCGATGGGGGTGCACGTGGGATCTTCTCAGGATCAAAGACATACAGTTGGACGTGGAAACAATGTTGTCGAACAGCTGGGTGGTGCCGACAGAGCCTCGGCGGCGCTGCACGCTGTGCATAGCCGCCGTGTTGGGTTGCGCGGGTTGGTCCATTTTCAGGGAAGCGAAAAGAAGGCCGAGAGGGGGAGATGTGAGGTGGGGGAGATGAAGAGGCGAGTGGGCAAGGAGAGGAAGAATCTTAAATTGAGATCAGGGAGGCGAGTCTATTTTAGGTGAGTGGAGAAAAGGGCAGGAGAGTTCACAGAAGAGGAAATAGTGAGAGGTGCCAGAATCCGAGGAAGTCGAGCCAAGATCAGATAAGCGGGGAAGATATTGGATGAAGAAATAAGATTAAGGTACGTTACCAAGAGCGAACGCTGAAGTGACGAGCCCCCAGTAAGTCCGGAAATGGAAGGTGTGAGCGGAGAACGAAGCTCAGCTTGTCACGCCTGAGGCAGCAGTTCCGTGGCTGGACGACGGATTTGATATTGCGTGCCCACATTCTCAGGCAACAATAGCACCCGGATGAGGCAAAAACATGATTCTGATAATGCCCAGCCCCGCACTAACCGAGTTGGGACAGGCAAGCGAGCCCCTGAGGCCGTGCGCGCGGGCAAAACAGGCCGTCACCGGGTGACATTACAACGTCAACCCATCAGCCCGCCGAAAAACCCCCCATTTTGCGTCGTTGATATCACCCTCTCTACCATCGATTTCCATCATAAAATTACGACTACGAGAAAGCGCATGATCAGACCTTCCGAGTGATCCCCATTTTACCCACCCCCCGCCCATGGTCGTTGCCCTTTTGCGCGTCCCGTCGCTATGACTCGGTACGGGGGCTTGGGCCGGACGCGCCCAAAGAAACTCACCTCCAAGGCGTCCATCCCGATCGTCCGAGAACAGGATATCGATATCGTAGATGATGAGATTCAATCTGCTCTACAACAGATCGAGACCGGCGTCGAAAAAGCTGAGGAGTCGGTGAGTGCCTGCCCCATGAGCCAACTTATTTTTAGCCCTGTCCATGCACGTGGTCACGTGACTGCATCGCCAAATGGACACGAAATTTTCACGATGGCTGACCACGAGACGCGCCACCATAGGAGTTTCACTTGCAAGCGGCCATCAATGCTGCCGCGCAAGGTAAAGATAAAGAGGCGCATATCCCCACCCGAGAAGTCATTCTCAGCGACATTCAATATGTCAAACTGTACCCCCCGATCTTCTCGCAACCTGCGACCTACATCCGCTTCTCCTCCACGGTCGAGGATTGTTGCGGATGTCCGTACAACATGAATGATGAGGATGACGCCTGGCTGAAGAGTTACAATTCCAAGCGCGATGCCTCCAGTCAGTGCTCGGAGGATGATTTTGAAGCCACAATGAACTTCTTCGAGGAAACCGCACAGGCAAAGCAACCCTTTGCCGCGGTAGATAGTCCCCCCGTTCTCTCCTTTGCCGACATGGCGGACTCAATGGATGCAGCTGTAGAACAGTGTGTAAAACGCTTCGCCAAGGACGTCTTCGAGCATTGGAAGGCTCGTCGCATAGCCACGGAAAACCGATCTCTGGAGCCATCATTGAAGGTACGCTTGTCTCATGTGCAGGCACCAGTCCCTATCATTCGTGCATTGTGTTTGCCTTGCGACCAATCCATGGACATGGTTATGCTGACTCCGTGTCTCGCAGTTTGAAACCGGCCAAGAAACAGATGACAGCGATCCATTCGTCTGTTTCCGTCGTCGTGAGGTGCGCCAGATTCGCAAGACTCGCGGTCGTGATGCGCAGAGTGCCGAGAAGCTCCGTCGGCTTCGTAAGGAGTTGGAAGATGCTCGTCAGTTGGTCGCGCTCGTGCGTCAACGTGAGGTCGCCCGTAGAGAGATGCTCACAATGGAGCGCACCCTCTTTATGCAGCGCAATGAGGTCAAGGAGATGAAGCGTAAACTCAACATCAAGGACGATGATGAGGATCTCATCAACCAAAAGGTAAGCCACCCGAATTGTTGCGTTGACACCATCAAGCGACCTGTACTGACTTATTTCGTTCAGCCCAAGAAGAAGGCAGCCGAAGCGCCTCCTCGACAAGCACCTCCTCCCCAGCTGCGCATGCCTTCCAAGCCAGGTGTGCAAGGCGCGGAAGATTTGCAGCTGTTGGAAGACGTACAGGCGGAGAAGGAGAACGAGATCCTGCGCGATATCAAGGCCAACATTGCCAAGCATATCAAATGGAACGAGGGCTTTGTGGATCAGACCCGGGCGCCTCTTTCCCCATCTCCCGACAGAACCTTCGACTCAGCATCATTCCGTCCTGCGCTCACCGCGCAGTTGCCCACGCCACCATCATCCGAGTCTTCGGGCGACGTGGTAGACTCCTCCCTAGACGTCACCAGCCCACTTTTCTCCAAAGAAAAGCTTGTTTCGCGGGCCCTGGAATTGCACGATGAGCCGCATCGAATGCCGTCATTCAGACGCCGCGTCGGCCGTGGTGGTCGGCTTTTCATTGATCGTCGGAATCTCGTCGCACGCTGTAGAATCGATCTAGACCCATTGAAGGCAGACCGGTACAAGTACGATCAGGAAGATTCCGATGAGGAGCCTTGCTATACCACGGATGCGTACAGCATTCAGATCATGCAACATCGTGCCATCACTATGGCCAAAGCGCGTGAACAAGCCGCAGTGGCAGCCCAAGCTCATGCGCAGGCGCAAGCACAGGCAGCCCAGCAGCGCCGATTGCAGGCCGAGCAAGCCGGGAATGCGCAAGCATCGAATCCCACTCCAGCCGCGCCACCTGCACCGTCCGAGACGTGATGCATGGTTCGGCAATGCTCGCCACCTGCACTTTTTTGATTTGTCGATTATTCCCTTGTTGTTTCTCATTAGCATTTGGCGGGCGTTTTTCTTTTCTGCGTGGTATGATTCCCTTCGTCGCCCTTTTCCATTTTCTTTCCCATCTCTTTACCATCTTTGTAGTTTTAGTATCACCACCTCTTTTATGTTCTGATGACACGTGCGAGCGACGAAGGGACTCGATGGATGCCGGTTATTGTCCTCTCTTGTTTTGAGTCTCACCCACCCACCTTCACCTCTTTTTTTTTCCCCGCTCTCGTTGGCGATTTTTCAGACAATGGCAGATTTCCAACGTGGCGCAAAGACTGGTTGGCTTTTGAGCTGTCCAGATCCTTCGCAAAGCTGTTTGCTTCAGAACGTCCTCTGCATTGTCAATGTACATAGCGTCAGTTCTTTCCACTTCTTTTTTTTCTTTCACTTTTTCTCGGGGGACGAGCTGGGGTCCTGGAATTGGAGTTTTCCCCCTTTGAAATGGCTGACCATCGACCGTCATGATGCCAGTGATGACAAGGGGAAAGGGCTGAGAAAAGGGCAGAAGAGAAAAACTTCAAGAAATATAACACATTTGTAATGATTCGCGAAGGGAGAAGAACAGGAACTTTTGATTGTCGGCTTCGTAGAATGTGAATAGCAGGGAGGTGACTGGGTCGACGTTCCAGCCGAATCTCACACTCGTGCAGATTTGAATTGTCTGTCATCGGCATCCCCATTGGCACCGCGTTTGAGCGATCCATTCGAAAGGAGAGGCTCAAGCATAGCGAGAACGGCTTGAATAACCTCTTTCTCCCCAATGCGCACCTGAAGTGCCATCATCTTGCGGCGATCGGATCCTTCTAGTGCAGCGGGCGCATTGGGCGGGAGAAGGGAGCTGAGAAGTTGCATATCTTGAGCAAGAGAGCTGCCATACTGCGCCTGCTTGGCCTGCAAGATTTTGCGGAGAAGGCTGGCCTGGATGCCTTCCATTGCTGGCTTAGGGGGCTTATTCTTTGAACGGCGCTGTTCAAACTCTTCCGGTGTCAAGCACAATGTGCTCAGAAGGACCACAAGTTCAGCGGGAAGGATGTCATGAAGGGAGGCATTTGGTGCAGGTCTAGGAATCACGTAGCCATCGTCGAGCACATCGTTGGCCTCAAGAAGCTCGAGCTAAGTATAAAGTCAGTACCAGAGTAGGAAACTGCACATCAAGCAACATAGAGAAGGTAAACGTACTCTTGGCTGAGACTCCACGTCACTGTCAGACAAACCCGCGACTTGACAAATATCTCCAAGAGACAGCTCAATGACATCGTACTGCGAGTAATTCTCGGTCACGTAGCCATATCGGCGAAGGAGATCTGCACGAGGAATTTCTCCGTAATCATTGAAAATTTCTTCGCCCTCTTGAATGTGCTTGATTGCTTTCATGACGAGACATTCTTCCTCTTGGAACAGGCGAGCCTAAACCACAAATTTATTAGCATGAGAAAGCTTGCGGAAATGGCAAGCCGGAGCGCTCACATTATTTCGGTCCGCGTCAGCGTTCAACAGGTCCGCCAGCGGAACCATCCCTTTAGGTAATTGTTCATCCTCATCGTCGGTCATATAACTCTCATCATTGTCATCGACGTCATCGTCCTCAGTCTCAGGCTTCTCGATGTCAAAAGCGTACGCCATAATTAAGGAACCCATGACGTGAGCCAGTTCGAGCAGGGCCGCAGCACCCGCGTCACCCTCATAAGAAGGAACTCCATGCACTGGAGGAAAGAGGTTGGGGTTTGCACGGACAACGGGCACAATTGATTGCAGAATGGACTCGTCCGCGCCCTTTTTTCCAATCTTGTCCACGATGGCGCTAGCCTGCAACTCCCGAAGTTCCTCCGATGACCAGAACATCAATGTGTCAAACCGCGTGGGTAAGACGCGAAAATAGGCAGCCCATTGAGAGTTTGTACCCTTTGAATATTCAAAAAGCATGACCAGCATCAGGGACAGCCATGGCCCGAGCGCTTCAAGGTCAGGCCCGAGCAGGTTCCTCAGCTCCGAGTTTTGGACGGCGAGGATGAGATTTCGCGGAATAGAGAAAAGCTCTTCGCCTTCAGGAATACTGGACCGAGCCACTATAGAGCATATTTTATGAGTATAGAATTCGTGAGAGTATTGGTGTCAAATCGTGTTTCCACATCAGCAAAAGGAGAGGAATTTGCGTAGTGGGGGAATTTTGTGCTCGCGACTTGTACTTACCAACCCCACGACCAGCGCCTGTGGATCTCAGATCTGCCAAACAGATCTTCGGGTTAACTTGAACTCCCGGGCATGACTCAAGCCAGCTCACAAAGTCGTTGGACTGTTGTTGAAAGCTCGAGGGGTCTGCGAAGTGGGCGGAGGAGGACATTGTACGGAGGCCCGCTTCTTAGGGAGGCGCACGAGGTTAGGGCAAGCCGTAGAAAGAGCTTGTGTGAGAAAAGAACACGGCAGAGGCTAGCGGGACCTTTTCAAGTGACTTTGCAAGGTCTAGGGGAGACACAGCAAGTAAGAGTGGAAAGGAGTGGAGGGGAAGAGAAAGAGAAGATTCAGCAGATCATTTGGGGATTAGGTGCACTTCGTGTACTTCCCGACTGGTACGGGCAAGTGACTTTTTGGGTCGGAGAAACGGGTGGGCCGCTTTTTTGGAGCGGGCCTGACTGCCGACCGAGCGAATGCCTGACCGCCTGATAGTCTGGTAGTCTGATAAGGCCGATAACGAGATCTGGAAAAAAAGCCGAGGAGGGGAAAGTCCGTCCATTTGACATTGGAGATCGCTGGGTGCCAACATTGGAAGGCCTGTCTTTTCTGTTTCAAAGCCGGTAAATTGCGATCCTCAAGTCTTCGCCATGATTGCCATCGGTATGGAGGGCTCTGCCAACAAGCTTGGCGTGGGCATCATGCTGCATCCCGAGGATGGCAGCCCGCCGCGAGTCCTCGCCAACATTCGCCATACCTACGTGTCCCCACCAGGCGAGGGTTTCTTACCCAAAGACACGGCGCGTCATCATCGCGCATGGGTAGTCAAGCTGGTGAAAAAGTCATTGAAGGAAGCTCGAGTATTGGTAGCCGATGTGGATTGCATTTGCTTCACCAAGGGTCCCGGAATGGGTGCCCCGCTTCAAAGCGTCGTGGTGGCTGCGCGGATGCTCAGTTTACTTTGGAACAAGCCTTTGGTTGGAGTCAACCATTGCGTTGGGCGTATGTACTCTCACCCTCTGATGGTTTCACAACCCGGAAGTGATCAATTCGCAAAACGATCACATTCTGGTCGTATGTTGTAACTAACTTATGCGGTGCTGCGCCATTACTAGATATCGAAATGGGCCGCCTCATTACCGGTGCCACCAACCCTGTCGTGTTGTACGTCTCGGGCGGTAATACGCAGGTTATCGCCTATAGCTCTCAGAGGTATCGGATCTTCGGCGAAACCCTCGATATCGCAGTTGGCAATTGTCTAGATCGATTTGCGCGCACTCTCCATATTTCCAATGACCCCGCCCCCGGATACAACATCGAGCAATTGGCCAAGCAAGGCAAGCAGCTGGTGGATCTTCCATACGTGGTCAAGGGTATGGACGTATCATTCTCGGGGCTCCTGGCTGCGATTGATGGTCTCGCGGCCCAATGGGGTTTGGGCGGCGAGGACGCTGCGAATGAGGACTTGAGAAAGCAAGATTCTCAAAGTGGCGATGCACCGATTCCGCAGACCGATGGCAAACCGACTCGGGCCGACTTATGTTTCTCTCTTCAGGAGACGGTCTTCTCGATGCTTGTGGAAATCACCGAGCGCGCAATGGCGCATGTTGGTTCCAAGCAAGTTTTGATCGTGGGTGGCGTGGGCTCAAATGAACGGTTGCAGGAAATGATGGGAATCATGGCGCGTGACCGAGGCGGTAGTGTCTATGCGACCGACGAGCGATTTTGCATTGACAACGGTATCATGATTGCTCAGGCTGGTATGCTGGCATATCAGACAGGGTTCCAGACACCTTTGAAGGAATCTACCTGCACTCAAAGATTTCGAACAGATGAAGTGTTTGTCAAATGGCGGGAAGACTGATATGATCTACCTGGCTCATTTAATGTGATAAGAAATGTTATGAAATGGCGTGATCGCAAGATATGACTATTGCTGAATTTGCGTGGGACAAACTCCTTCTTTTGACTAGCGTCATATCCATCTCCGTCTGAGCCGTACGTAGGCGTCAATCGAATTGAAAATCAAAGAGGAAAGGGATGATCCATCTTTACGAAAGTGAAGGTAAAGAGATCTTTCAGTGAGCCCCGCCTCTGTCAAATGCCCGGAGCAGTCGATAAATAAAGAGCCTTGGTAGCAAGGTTGATGATATTGATACTCCCTTCCTGTCCCATGAAGCAGACCCAACACCTCCCATAAATTCATTGTACGAACGCCTTGATTTTCTCATGCAATATGTTGCCCCAATATGCCGCTCTTCAATTCCACCGTGGTGCCTCGAGTTCCATCATTTGCTGGTTCAGGTATTCGAAATTCGCATCGAAAGCTATTTATCTGCTGGATGTTTCCCGCAGTTGGATTGGGGAGGGCTGTGCCACGGCCTGCTGGAAAGAACGAGATCTCTGTGCAATTCTCAAGGGCTCGCAACAGCGGCCTCGAGCTCCCAATACATCACACGCAGTTGGGGTGTGACGCCTTTCAAGGACAGCTTTCTCACTCTGCGATGTCCCCAGTTGGTTTGTAGAGAATTGACGTGACGTACTTAAAACAAGAATGAATGAGAGAAAATCCTCACGGGGGAGAGGGCTGGATGGATCACATACCTTGCGCTTGTATCTGGTCGTCACACTAGTGGCCAGGACGCCGTTCTTGATGCTACTTGTGGCAAGGTGGTTCAAGACCGTGTGGTTTGGGTAGTTCAGGACACTGCTATCGTCCTTGGTGGGTGTGTTGCTGTTCAGAATGGACTTGCCCAGGAACAATGGCAGACTCGGGGGCGTAGGAGTATCGCTAATGACATTCGCCGCCTGGATATAAGCAGTACTATCTTCCTCCTTGTCCAGATCGGCGAGGAATTGAGGAATTGCCCTGCCAAAGTTACCAGGGGGAACCTCCTCCTCGGGTTCCTTGTTTTGCGGCTCGTCCGTCGTCTCGTCGTTGTTCACATTGTCCGAGACGGTCTGAGAAGCTTGGATGCCAGGGGGAATACTGTCTTGTCTATCGTCGGCACTGATCTCGATGTAGTTGACGAGGTGATTTGTAAAATCAACAGCGGTTGGCAGTGTGTCTGAAGCTCGCATTTCGCCATCGACAATGAACTTGAGATGATGGGTACCGGGCCGCAAGTTGAGCGTCGTCGACATGCTGGCATTTTCGCCGTCACTATATTGAAGTTAGTGGCCAATTCCACGTAAATTATTTGCTTCTGCAATACTGAGAATGGACCGACAGCCTCATACCCTCTGTGTAGCTTGAACTTTTTCTCCCAATTGACAAAAGTGCCTGTGACATAGACTTTCTGGCCAGGGCCAGACCATTCGATGTAGGTCGGCACAGCTTTCCCGACTCCGCTAGAGGCATACGATGGAAGCTCGTCCACAATTTCTTCACCATCCAATGTCACACTGCTCAAATTTGAAACTCCCTTCTCCAACTGCTCCTTTAGTAGCTGATCCGCCGGCATCGATTGAATATGCGAGTCCTCGGGCCCACTGATCGGGGAACCAGGCGTCGTCGTCGCATCTCCAATTGGCAATGGCATGCGAGGCGGCCTCTGAAGGTGTTGTGAGGCGCTGTAGTACGAGCTCAGCGGCGGGCCCGACGGTGCCACTGGATCGCGCCCCGCACCCTGGCGGGCGCTGGGCACCTGCATCGGGTTCGACTGATCTTCTGGTAGAGTCTTCCTACCCTGCGCATAATCTTGCCGTCTCCCATCTTGCCCCGACGGCTTACTCATGCTTCTGCTGGGCGAATGAGGTGGGTTGCGAGAGTGACGGCGATGTGACGGGGAGCCCTGGTAGTTTGCTGAATGTCCCGCCGCGGTCTCCCTTGTCGCTGATGGATCGGCTGCGGTCGCTTTCTGGTGGCGCATCGCGTTCAAGGAAGTGCGACGCGCTACCTTGCGCTCAGCGGATCCATGATGGACGTGGCCATCTGGCCCATCGCCAGAAGGGCCCTTGGACGGATTGTTGCCCATCGAAGGCGGGGTAGCAGTCTGAAAGCGGCTATGGAAGCAATCAAGGAGTTTTTCGAAGGCGGGTTCCTGGCCAAGAGAGAATTGAAGGAACAGATGCTAGGTTTGACGCATGAGCTCGACACGCGGAGGAGTACAAAACATAGAAAGTCCGTGTTATGAAGAATAGAAGGTCGAGACGATGACGCTCACCGGTCCAATTAGGATAGGGCTTAGGGTATGGGCGGTGATAACTCGGCTTCCCCGGATTCTGCCCGATTGCCAAGTTGGGGCGTCCCATTGTCCAGAGAGCCGACGCGAAGTAAACATCTTGGACGAACCAACCGCCCACCGTTCTGATTTATTTCCCTCTCCAATGGACGATTTCAATGCCTCAACGATATTGGTTTCCATCTCTAAAGCAGTCTTCCGTGGACTGGTCGTTCTATCTGCGTACACCTGGACTCTCCTGTACTCTGTCCTTTACGTGATCACCTGGCCCGTACTCTCGGTGAGCAATGGCCTACTTTCTATTGCGCTGTTGCCTTTACGAATTCTCTTGAAGTTTGAGGTAAGTGATCACTCCAACTGTAGAGCCAGACATTTTTTCTTTATTTACATTAACTCATACTTTTCAAGGCAATTTTGACATTTGGAATGGTCGCTGCCATCACTGGAGCTACCGTCGGCATTTGTCTATATCTTACAGGAGATTTCCTGTCTAGGGCATTTCTATTGAGTTCGTCAGATCACCAGAAATCAATAAATATCGACTCATTGAAGACTGAGGACTCTGCCTTGACCTATGACTGGGAATCGAAGATGTACTTGTCATCGACTATCTTAGAGGAAGAAGAGACTAGCCAGGATTCCAGGGATGAATGATGGCATCAAGACTCTGGTTCTTCGTAACTCTTTGATGTATGAATACCACCAGCCATAAAATTACTCTAACAGCTTCCAATTCAAGACCTGTTTCCCAGTTCTTCTTGAGAAATGAGACACGAAAATAAAGAGGCGACCTCGCTTGGCATCAGAAGCCCGACTGTGAACACGGATGGCATTTCGAAGTGCAGCACTAATCTGCTTTTGGACTCACTCAGCCCTCTTGAATGGATCGAGTTTGACATTTAGGAATATCTTTCCCGACATCCCATCAGTGGGGTATCCTAGGAAGCAGCAGCCTCTGCTATAGTCAAATATTCAAGGCTTCCACTTAATCCTAGAGATTTGATCAGGAAGTTGAGAATACACATTCTCGTCTCGAAAGAGTAGAATTTTGATTCTTCTACTTCTTACTGCACGTTCCGCTGAAAGAAATGAAAGTGAGTCTTGATGTCCCAGTATTTGAGGGGACCAGACGAGTTTAATAAACTAGTAGTATTCTCGTCGATATTTTATCAGCACTCATTTTCGGCGCTAATAGATTATTCATTCCATGAGGAAGTATCGATCATTACCATGGATCGTTTGAATATTTAGCAGAAACTTGCTTGGAGAAATTTTTAGATTTGAGACACATCTGGAGATGTGGACGGGCTGGTTTGGAGAGTGGGACTCAGCCTCTTGGGGCGAATGCAATGTATCAATGTATGGTGGTGCTATCAGCTTCTATGGCAGCGAGTTAAAATCCTGGAGGTCTGCACAGCTTCGATATTCAAGCCGAAATTTTGCACAAACGAAAGTCACGCCTTAAATAAGACTTCATTCTTCACGTTCACAATCTCAATTTCGCTCATATTTCGGAGATGAGGCTAGATCCAGCGCAATACCAGTGGTGAGATCTGGCCAGACAATGCATTTAGCAGACAGCCAGCGACCCTTGTCGAGTAGCCAAACATGAAGAATTGAGCCTCCAGCTGAATTCTGAAATTCCCGCAGTGTTTACTGCGAACCAGAGATTTCCAACAGTGACAGCCTTAATACCCGATTAGCCTACGTATTCATCAATAAGAATTGAGCCTTCTCCCTACACTCTGGTACATCTATAGAGTAGGCCAAAATACAGTACATGTTACATAGTATGTTTGCGGTTATGTACGAATGTACATGCATCGTACATATGTACTCCACGTACTTGCTGTACTACACGAAACCAACAGTCGTCGTTGAAATGAAGACCCGAGTACGGCCATTTGCAGCAAAGCGGTGATATGCTTTATGCAACCTAAGACTATTTAAAATAGGACACCTACAGATCACCTCGATTAAATCTTTGCTCCTTCAACAACTCTACCCTCCTCAATCCCCGCACCTCCACCCCTTTCATTATGCAGGAGCCAACCTACGACCCCGAGTAAATACCCCGCCCTGTTTCTGTTCCCCGCCAGGGGAGAGACAAGACAGCTTACTGTTCTACCTCACTCATGCAGATGCCCCATGGCAAAGCTTACTATCGGCTACCAATATAAATTGGTCAACTGCCCTGGAATGACTGTTGTCGGCCTGCTCGTTGAATATCCTCCCAAGGGCGCCACACCGCCTCATCGTCATGGGGGCGCCTCTGTATCTGCCTACGTCCTTCAGGGCGCCGTCTTAAACAAAATGAACGACGACCCGGTGGAAGTGGTCGAGAAAGGTGGATCGTGGTATGAGGCTCCGGGCTGTCATCACCGCATCAGCGCCAACGCCAGTCAGACTGAACCGGCATCGTTTTTCGTGACAATGGTCATCGAAACAGAAAAGTTGGAGAGAGAAGGTCCATCAGTGCTGGTGCAATACGACGAAGAATACAAGGATATCGTGGCACGAAAGATGCAGGAGGAATCTCAGTAGATGGAAAAGTGCCCCTCCAAGTGGGATCACTGAGATGTGAGATGATCACTTGCTCATGAAGCGAGTATCAATATATTTTTGGCTCCAGCCATGAAGCTAGAACGAAGTTCACACCTCGAAGAAGATGAGGGGATCATACTCTGAGTAATATTCCATTTTCTCAGAATTGACTGTCCATCGCGGGGACACCTATACGTAAAGACAGCATACTCAAGTAAGACGCCGCCAAGAGCATCGGCGAGCGGGTGAAGCTCATGACTCATGCGTGGCCTGATCTTCAGCTGCCAATAGGCGTCCATGGCTTCATTGGTCTGTCTAACTTTCATTACTTTGCTTTTCGCCTTTCCCTACTTCATCACATCACCCACCATGCAAGACACAATGCAAGCCATTCGCCTTCATCCCGCTCCGTCAAGCACCGATCCCTATTCCCCATCCAATCCTGCACCCTCTACTGCCCTCCGACTTGACCATGAAATTCCCATTCCAGTATTGTCTACACCCGGCGAGCTTCTCGTTCGCGTCAAAGCCTCCACCGTCATCAGGGATATGCTCACCTGGCCTGAGACCTACTCCCACGAGTATATCATTCCAGGCCACGATGTCGCTGGCATTGTAACCAAGGTCTTCTCACCAGAAAGTAGATTCAAGCCTGGGGACGAGGTCTTTGGGATGGCAAATGCCGATCGCGCAGGGACGTGGGCCGAGTATACTATCATGAAAGAAGACGAAGTCACCTTGAAACCGGCTTCTTTGACCTTTGCTCAGGCTGCGGCATTGCCCCTCAGCGCACAAACAGCGTATGAGGCTCTTTTTGTACACGCGCGTCTTCCACCTCCCATCTTTGAGGGAGTTCCGTCCCAGTACGCGGCAGGAAACAAGGCTCAGTGTGTGCTCATCACCGGCGCTGCAGGCGCTGTGGGATTATATCTCGTGCAGCTTGCACGTGCTGCGAACCTACAGGTTATTGCGGCTAGCAGCTCGAACTCACGCAATGAAGAGTTCCTCCGCAATCTGGGGGCCGACGAGGTGGTGGAGTATAGTGCATTGGAAAGATATACCGGGCAATTCGATGTCATCATCGATGCCGTTGGAGGTGAGGTTTTGGAAAAGTGCTGGAACTATCTCGCAGAGACAGGGACGTTGATCTCGGTGGACTCGGCAAGTTTCGACTTTGTGAGGGAGCACGAGAGTCGCGGTCTGCGAAAGGCCGGGGTGCACGCTTTATTTTTCATCATCAAAGGCAGTCAAGCTGCGCTACGTTGTGTAGCTGACCAGGTAGCCTCCGGGGCTGTTAGGCCTTTCGTGGCGGAGACTTACCCACTGGAGCGCGTGCGAGAGGCATACAATGTTGCTAATTCGCGAATGAGCGCTCGAGGAAAGGTGATCCTCACTCTTTAAAATGTTCATCTTTCAATCAGCCGTGGCAGAATATCCTCGTTTTCGTGGCCCCGCTGTGCGCGTAGGAAAGCGAAGGAAAAAAAATTACATACATACATAGTTCTCTCTTGACGACTTTTTGTAGAATCCTCGACTACAGTGCTATTTGACTGCATACGGCACATCTCTTCTCCGTTGATCGATCAGGCTCATAGGCTTTTTCCGTGCGGGGCGAGACGGGTAGTCGAGTACTTCACCCGATTACCCGCCTGACGTGATCGGACCTCTGAGTGCTGACTATTAACTGCTGAGTGGATACTCCTTGAGCTCACTGCGGAGCTGAGTGAACAGTCAATTGACTGGGAAACAACGATACCACAGGTTTGCTTCATTTGAACACATAGGGAGCCCCATGGAGTTACGGAAATAGACGCAACGAGTAGCCGCTGCTACCATTGCATGTGTAACCATTTTGTGGTGCGCTTGGATGATGGAGATACGTATCTCAATGGCACGTGATTGACTACGCCTTGCTCCAAATGGAAAGAAAGCTCCGACAGACTCGGCCAGGCCCGCGGGTGATCCGCCTTGTGTACTTCTCTACCTGGACAAGGTAGCCAGGTACTTTACAAGTACATGATAACCCCCGAGCTACGTGCTGAGCACGGGCTCCACAGCCTTTGGATGGCTTAGTAGCCCAGAAGTACCTGGTAAGTACCGGGCAGTGAACTTGGGTTTATGTAAACAAGAGATGCCCGACTCAGAGCGGCGCGAGTCCCCATGGGGGTCGCAAATACGTGGGTGACATTGTACATGATCCGTTCGTACGCTCATCACCAGGACAGAATGCATAGACTTCCCCTTCGAGCAATTTGTTTTAATTGACGAGGTGAAAAGAGCTTCACATGGTCATAAATCCAAACTTGCTACCTCCACGTGAAGAGTGCGTCGTCCCATTGGCGGCCCTTTATCGGAGACACTGGGTCCAGCCAGCGCAAGACTCCGTTGTAAATCGCAGCCTTCGAATGAATCTGGAACAAAAGCTCCGACGAGAGAGATGCAAAAATGCCACCCACACGGACTTGTGACCAGTGCTACACCAAGAAAAAGAAATGCCAACGACAAATCGATCTCCCCAAGTGTGTCCGATGTACCCATCTTGCCTTGAGCTGCTCAACTGCTCGGCACTCGCGTCCGCCGGGGCGACCAGCCCGAGCAAAGGCTCTGGGGCCGGAAGCTGAAATTCAAGTATGGGCCTCGCGAGACCGGTCATCCACGCTGGAGACTGCTTCATCTCAAACTCCAGGAGATCAGAGTATCTCTCCGACACTGCAGAGAGCATCGCCAGGGTCGGCTTCAGAGCAGTACAGCGGCGGCTCAGCTCATCAGGAAGCTCAGCCAGTGAAGCTGCCCGATGTGCTGCAGGACTTTGGGCCTGCCTATCACCAAGGAAATGTGGCCCCTGAACCCACGGACGAGGAATTCTATCAATTGAATGACATCTTCATGATCGGCCCGACTTTTACGAAAAGCTTTCGCAGAGCGCTCAACTACTCCTACATGACGGCTCCTCACATTCTCAGGGATACGTTCTCGGTGATGATCAGATACATGACCACCACGAATAAGCCCAAGACTCCCGTGCCGGCTCACGCAGAAATTGCCGGTGTTGCTGACCTGCTCCGAAAGTCCCAAGCCACGGAAATCACCAGCAGTAATGACGCCTTGGCTTTCCTTGTTCTGGGTCAGAGCCTGGCAGCTTTGGATACGTTCCTCGTTTCCACTGGATCGATGCTCATTTTGCGCCATACCCTTTACTTGGCCAGACCGTGGTACGCCGAGCTGGCTCAGAAAGAGTTCTTGGACTCGGTCACGGTCACTCCGATCTGCTGGGAAATCTTGGAGTGTCTGCTTAAACGGGAGATTCCAATTATTCGACCCCTCATTCTTCGGCCCCAGGTCGTTGATCGACTCTTTGGCGCATGCGTCTCATTGATGCCTATTCTGTACGATCTGTGCCAGGTGAGCCATGACATGAAGATCCGGTCGCAATCACAAAGCCCTGGGCTGCTAGTAGTCGAGCAACAGGTGCTTTCCTGGAAGCCCGATGAAACCTCGATAAGCACCTCTGGATTCAACGACGCTGAAGTGATGCTTCTGAGAGCTCAAGCCAACATATATCGTTCTGCTACGCTTCTTTTGATCCATCGAATCAAGTATCCCCTCGGCTCTCATGATGGGGTTGCTGTCTCTTATGCCAACGACATCATGGAGGAGAAGGACAAGATTCTTCTCGATGGTGGACCTGACATCAAACTTCAGTTTGGCTGCTTTGCCTTCTTCCTAGCTCTCCTTGAAATCCCACTACGACCGGAAGCTCTTTGGAAGAGTCTGACGAAGCTCTCCTATTGTCCCGCCTGCGCAGAGCAATTTTTTGCCTTTCACAGATACTTTTGGCAGCGACGGTGGGATGGTTATAAAGGTTCCATGTTCGATCTGATCGAAAGTGGACCCTCATTCATGGCCGTCCCGTGAAAGATCGAAAGCTTTTCTATTTCTCACTATTTCGAGCTTTCATCAAAGATCAGAATCGGATTTAGTGAGATGCGACATGACAATGATACTCTCACTGCGAGATTGCACGTTGGCCAGACTGGGGTCCAAACTTCAGATCACGACTCGATCAGTTGACCGCGCCGATCGCATTCTCGGGTAGTTTCGGCTATTCGACTTGAAACCAGAGTAGGGGAAACCTGCAATCGCAATCACACCTTGGGCTGACCAGCAAAGACCGTACCTGCAACACTTTGATTGCTGCCTCAGATAGAGATGGAGATTCGAAAATGTGACAATAGGCGGCTCGGGGTAAAGCAGAGTGTAACCTCAAACTCCAACTCTACATCCTACCCCTGCAGGGGTGAGGCGTGTCATCGAGCTTGAGTATGCAATTGCCTTCAATTCAGGGGCATGTGCACGGTTCGTCTCGGGGCTCGGGGCTCCCGGAAATCAGCATTTCTTAGTTTCTCTTCTACAATGCTACGAAAGGAACTGCGATCCGACCGTTGCGATTCAATTGTGATGATTGATCGGCGCCTCCCTCGTGGATATCACGAGTCGCTATGCGTGCAAGCGAGCACGTGTGGATGTCACATTCAAAATAAATGTCTATTCAAAAAAAAATGTCCTGGGGAATGATTGACTGTCAGATTCCACCATCTACAGGTACCTTTGTCCTTTTTAGGAAATTCCTTCTCTGCAAGCTCATGAGCAGATTCGGAATATCGTCCGAAGTGGGGCTGCCATGCACCCTTCGGTTCAACAAGGCTTATGGGATATGGTTGCGGTATGGCAGATTAAGGATTTCCTGAACAGCATGCGATTGCACTGCTCAGGGGAAACATCTTTAATTTGCGAAACATGATGTGGCGCGAATGAGTCCTGTTCCTGAGCAATGAGCACGTACCTTACGGTCCGATGTCTACCGCTCCAAGTCATGCGTCAGGAGCCGGCCCAACAGCGGACTTAATCCACCAAATACTCTACTCAGAGGGCATGCTTGGGTGCGATTGCCAGTCGCTCAGGCTCAGTGGATCCCTGGGAGTGAGCCCTCTTGTGGAAGAGCAGACAATCATGCTGCCGTGATCGCCATCTATCAATGGAGTCGCCAGGCTCGAACCGAGGTGGCCCTGGAAAGAGTGTCTTTGAGATTTCCTGATTCGACAACTCAGAAATTTGATGGGTGAGAATATTACGCGCTGACATCGTTTTCATCCATTACACTGTTTCCGCCTATCTCCTGGTTTTTGTGTGTCGAGCCCAGTTTGGTGAAGCCTCCCAGACTTTCCAGCTTATCGTGGTTTGTTCGCAGTCCGCGCAATTCATTTGGCTGGACACGGCTTGCCCGCAGATGAAGGAAAGAATGATAATCATTAAGATCAAACCCTTGAACCTTCAAGGGGATGACACTATATGACTCCACTCTCATTGGCTTCGGCGCGCTGATAAAGTCTTGTCAGATTCTGCACGATCTCAACTACCTCCACATGATCACGCTCTAAGCTTCTGGCCCCGTGCACTGTCGTGCTTGATCTACGGTCTGACCCGTATCTTTGTAGCCATGAGTGGGTTATCGCTTCGTGACATTTGGCCTCCTTCACGTACTATTCAGTGTCGATCTCCTTGCCCAAATGAAAGTTCTGAATGGATGCTACCATCCATTGCCGAAGCACTCTACCAGATGTGAATGTATCTTTCTTCGGACCTAAGGTACATTCTCTATCGGTGAAATATCTCTTTTTGGTGATATCCCTGCGTCTATGCGGAGGCCACATGGGGAAAATTGTGACTCTGGCAATGTTGCATGGCCCGAAATGTCTGGATCGGAGGCACCAATATCAGTCGTGCAGGCTATGCAATGGAACTTTTTAGCACAACTCATGTTGAAGGCATGTCGATTTAACTTCGGGGTGTTCGGGCTTCGTGAAGAACATAAATAGGCTTCCAAGTTCTGGATCTGAAGAGATCACCACTCTCCTTCTTGGTCTGTCGCAGACCTCATCTCCAAGCCAACCACCGATCCCTTTCCAGGGTCATCAACATTCTTTTTACCGAGTTGCGCAGTCATTCCTTACTGTAGCTCTCAGTCATTCATTTCAAAGATAAATCACCATCTCGCCTTCATCATGAGGTTCTTGGCCATCTCTGCTGCTGTTGTCGGTGCGCTGACCACCACTGTGACTGCGTTTCCACACAAACTCCGGGCTAGCAATCCCAACGGACAGAATGTTGTGTACTGGGGTCAAGACCAGAACGTCAAACCTCTTTCAAACTATTGCACATCGTCTTCTGGAATTGATATCATTGTTTTATCTTTTCTATATCAGTTCGGCAATGGACAAACCATCCCGTCTGGAACCATCGGCAATCAATGCTACATCTCGTCAAAGGGTGTCCCGCAAAATTGCGAAACCTTGGCTTCTGATATTGAGATCTGCAAATCGAACGGAATCAAAGTGATTTTATCTCTCGGTGGTGCATCGGGGGCGTATTCTCTTTCTTCCCAAGCCGAAGCCGAAGCTATTGGCCAGAACCTTTGGAAGGCATACGGTAATACCGCTGGAGACTCGAGCGTTCCTCGACCCTTTGGCAACACCTTTGTCAACGGCTGGGACATGGACGTTGAGACCTGGGTGGGAAACCAGTACTACCAGTATCTTCTGGCGTCTCTGCGGTCAAACTTTGCATCCGATCCTTCGAACACCTACTATATCACCGGGGCACCTCAATGTCCCATTCCGGAGCCCAATATGCAAGTCATTATCACCAACGCAAAGTTTGATTACCTTTGGGTCCAGTTCTACAATAACCCCGAATGTTCCATCACTGGAAAGATCAACTTTGATGACTGGGTCTCGAATGTGGCCAATACTCCTTCGGCGGGTGCAAAGATATTCCTGGGCGTTCCTGCATCCCCCTTGGCTTCAACGGGCACTACCAGTGGCTCACGGTACTATATCGATCCCAGCTCGCTCGCAACTCTGGTAAACCAGTACAAGAGCAGCCCTTCATTCGGTGGGGTCATGATGTGGTCCGCGGGATACTCGGACTCAAACGTCAACAATGGGTGCACCTATGCACAAGAGGCAAAGAGTATTCTTACCAAGGGCACAATTTGCTAAGCTATCAATGCGCATGTCTGCGACCTCCGTGATTACGAGTATGGGTAGCAGAAATCTTTCTTCCAGGCACTCTCTTTCTTTTTCTCTCTCTGTGCTTGGTTTTTCCCATTTTCCACGTTCGTTTCTTGGAATCCATGTGGTTTGCACATGTCGATTCTGTCTTTTCAATGCCAAATAGTAGGATTTGATGCTGTGGCTGGACCGTCATCACTTCTCTTCGCATGATCCTGGGCGATCCTGTCATTACCGATCTACTTCACGCTTATTAGGTATCGAGCATATTTTACTGTTTGTTTATTACTTACTTTGATTGCGACTCAAATATGTTACTATTTTCGAAAAGGATCACTAGATGGTAGTCCGGCTCTGCTGTGTTGCAACTCGTCGTATACTCTTGCTGGAGTATTGCAAGAGAGATCTGTTACCTCACTGTTCCTAACAAAGTCCCAAGAACTTCCGGGTGTGAGGCCTCACCGTGGATTTTGAGCATGTATCACCCGTTTTGAGGACCACCCCCAGCAGCTCGACTTATAAATGATTCTGAGTTTTCATGAAGGCGCAGTCACATGCTGGAAATGTAAGCGACGGCTTCTCCTAAATTCTACACTCCATGAAACCCACGGAGAAGATAGGCAAAAACCTGGGAAACTGCCATAATCGATTAGATGCAGGGATAAATGCAGGTTGACATATGTTCTCTAGTAATCATCCTTTCTACAACGGAGATAGTAGCCCGATTTAGTCTAAATTTCAATTTCTCTCGGCTCTTGGAGAACCTAGATCCTTGCCCGCTTGATCAATCCTTGTTGGGTGTGAGCCTCGTGGTTGCGTTGACGATAAGTTTTTTTGCCTTTTTCCTTTTCTCACCAAGCAAATTTCAAATCTTCCTCGGTCGTCTCTCGTATCCTGACTTTGCTTTTTTTTTTGAGCTTGACTTTCCTCATTGTAGAGTATAAGTCATCAAAGTCATGCTGACTATATCACACGTAGCCAATCAAGGATCATCGCTGATACTTCCGGGTCTCCGAGGTCTAAAGTATGGAGTAGTACAACAGGTGCATTTTTTTGATTCAATGTCATGGAGGATGGATGTTTGTTTTATATCAATCGCCGTCGCAAGGTTCTGGCTTCGGTTCACAGGTTGTCAATCCGTGGTCATCGATCAGTTGTGCTTTTTTGGGGCAAGGACAATATGAAGGCCGCTTTCGTTACATTGCCTATTTCTCTGGGCCTGTTAGTTGCTGCAGAAAAGGCCTATCCACCCTATTTTGAGGACCTCAAATGGCAAAATCCAAGAACATTGTCCGACTGGTCGAATCTGACCGTTGAAACACGGACTGGGACTTTCATTGGCATGCTGAATGATACCTTTCCCGACGTCCGTCAGTTTTTGCGCATCCCATTCGCACAGGTACGTTTTTCAATCACTCGATACGGGCAGATCTTTTCGATACATTCTTCAGAGTTATTGATTCGTCCTTTTACGCCAGCCACCGGTTGGTGATCTTCGCTGGATGCCTCCTCAGAAACTTCCCGCATCGAGGCAAAGATACGACTCTACCTTCTTCGGACCTGGTACGTGATATTTGAACATTGCCCAGTCAATATGAGGGATGAATTCTCTGACTATCTCCGATATCGATATTAGCATGTCCGCAATATGTTCAGCGACAGGACTCGTTCTGGAAGGATTATGCACCCTCTAGTTTTGTATTCAATCTCGGTGAGAATCTGACGCAAGGATCGGTCGCCTGGTCCTCTGCTGAGGATTGCCTGTCAATGGCGATATGGACACCTGCTTCAGCCAACAAATCGTCGAAGCTTCCAGTGACACTCTTTCTCTCCGGTGGGGCGGGCATAGAAGGGGGCATTGCAATTCCTGCTCATATACCTGCACAGTGGGTCTCTCGCTCTCAGCAACATATCGCGATTACAATGAATTACCGAGTGAATATCTTCGGGAGTAGGTCGTGTCCAGTCGCACAGTGAACGAGGTGCGGGGGTAAACATGAATGGTGCTGATTCAAAGGATGTGAATTGCACAGATCCTAGATCAAGAGCCCTCAATGAGACTTCTCTCAGCTTGCTGGATGTTCGAGCCGCGGTTGAATGGGCTCACGAGAATATCGAGGCCTTTGGTGGAGATCCGCAAAACATCTTCGTATGTGGAATCCTTCTTGAGCCCTGTGATGAGCTAGGTACTGAACTGCTGACTCGGATCCTTGTATAGCTTTGGGGACAATCCCAAGGTGGTGCGTTGACCCATCTGTACACTCTCGCCTTTCCAGATAATCCCCTAGTGGCCAGTTACGGTATCATCTCCCAGCAGCCAGGGACTACTCTGGATCTTTCAGCAACGAAGGATCCTTACCTGAACTTTGATATCGTAGCCAAAGCGCTAGGCTGTGACTACGGCGATGATTCTGAAGCAGAGCTCGACTGCATGCGTACACGCTCGTGGGTTCAAATTGAAGAATTCATCAACCGCTATCAGGGCACGCCTGCAATATCCTTCATGCAATACGTCCGTGCGTACAGTCGCCAACATTCACTCAACCTTCTCAAGCTTTCTCGTGGTCGACCAATCACTGACTCAACTTCATGTAGCCGACGAGAGGTACATCTTTTCCAACGAAACCCTTCGCTATCAAGCAAAAAAGGTCGCCAGGGGCCCGGCAATCCGCTCCTTCGCGGCGCGCGAGATGTCGGTAGACAACAATATTACAGACTCGCAAGAGGAGGCTCGAGAGTGGGATTGTCTTGCGGCATTCGATACCAGGCAGAGATTCTCGCTCGGTCTTGACACTTTCCGCTATTTTTGGGGAGGTATGTCCGGAGATTACGTTCCCATGAAGCTACATTTACACACAGTAGGGAATCTATGCTAATTGCTCCGATAGGCAACTTCACGAATATCAGCCCTGTGCCGTGGCTGGGGGCATTCCACTTCTCGGATTTGCTAATGATCTTTGGAACATATGTGAAAGACGTTGGGGAGATCTCACAACTTGAGAGAGACACCTCGATGGCCATGCAAGACTACTTGCTGGCCTTTATCAGAAATCCATCTACCGTTTCGGAGACAGTTGGATGGCCGCGCTTCGATTCGAGTGATCCAGACGGTGGTCTTATTGTTGAGTTTGGGAAGCAGGTTGCTGCGAGAAATATCACCGGGATGTACTTGGATGGAGGCTGCTACAATGCTTCCGTGCCCTTCCGTGTCGATGGCTGAGTCCTGCGAGAGCTCGGAGGCTGTTGAATGATACAATACCGCATGATTCAGAAATACTGTTTTCCAGGAGATGCCGAGTATCTCGACGGATACCGACACAGCTGATGTGGGAAATTGATGGTAGGGGTGGACGAAATCAAACGTGATTGGGTTAGGAGACTAGAATGAGATCATGAAATCGTGAAGGCCAATTCGTAGGATCGGAAATTTGCAGACATTGTTAATACGGTGATTTCTTCGTAGAAACAGATACAGAAAACAATTGTCTTGTCCGGATGACTCTTCACCCTCCATTCCATTATGCAGTGTTCCCAGTTTTGCAAATGAGATATCATGATAGTGCAGCAGAACCAAAAGCCCGAAACGCCTTCTGAATGCAAACAAGGAGGAAAGCGAGGCAACATTGGTCGATGAATTCATACCAGCGATTTGCTTTGCTGATCACTCCTCAAACTTCCGCTTTACGCCGTTGCCATTGACAGGGGGTCCTGCGCTTCGAGATTTCCCTTCTGCCGCCATGGCCTGTCGCTTTTTCCAGGCGGATTTAATGGCGGGTGCAATCCGAATAAGGTCTTCCTCAGTGACGCGATCTTCAATACTTTCAAGAACCTTTTCCACCGTCGAGATGTGGTTCGCGTCTGCTTTGTCATCCCGCAACCGGTAGAATCGCCAACGCTGTTCCGGGTCTTTGAAACATTCGACAATGGAATCATCGAGCGGGACCTGCAGTGCCTTCATATTCTCCCATTCCTCCGGCGTGACGTACATCTCGCCAAAATGTCGGTACTCGTTGCTGTTGAGCATTGTGAACAGGTGACAGATCGGAATGGCATCATAGTCAGGGTAGGCTTCCGTAACACCCTCGGCCTCATCGTCGGTGTCCGGCTCCAGGACGGGGAATTCCAGGCGCATCCGGAAATCGATGGTGTTTTCCGCAGGAGGCTTCCATTTCAAAATGTGCTCGTCCGTACCAATTCGGTAGGGTGTACTTCGACATGTGAAGATAAGACCGTCATTGCCGTGGATGCGCTTGACCTTTGGAATAATGTCGCGGAACATCATCTCGATGCCATAACTGAATTGTGTAGATTTGTCCTCGACAGCGAACGCACGATGCTCCTTTTCTTGAGGGAATTTGTTGTACATGGCGTTATATGGCTTCAAGACTTTTTCTTTGAAGTATGCGAGTCGTTTGTCAAGAGTGCGGTGCATGAGACTCTGTCCGTCCAAGACCAAGCAGTCAAACACCAGATATTTCAGCTGTTGTGTTCCATCATCGTAGGTGTCGTTGACCAATTCGCCATCTATGAGCGTATCGACGTGAAAAGATTGAAAGGTTTCGTCATCTGGAAGGGGGAAATGCAAGCCCGGGACGTAGCGATAGTCATTTTTACGATCGATGAGGTAATGGATTTCCGGCACGTCGGCGGTATCTCCGCGCGCAAAGTACATCAAGCAACGAATGCCATCCGTCTTTTCGCAAACGAAGTAATCTTCTTTTTGGAGCTCGACGAGGTGTTTGGCGGAGAAACTGACCGGTTGCGCGCCAGGGAAATTGAGGTTATTGCGGCCGAGAAGATGGGCAACTTCACGACGAAAAGAGTCGGCAAGATCGGGCTCTGCTTTGACGCCGATGGCGTCGAGATCTGGAACTGCGTGGCTCATATTTGGTGATTACGATGAATGTAAGATGATTCAATGTGAGCTTGACTAGAGCCTGTTCCCTGTAGTATCTTTCACCCTCGGTAGCGTTCAATAATTGGATTAGAGCGACAGCTCAGTCCGCAGTGGACGCCGAGGACGTGTGCTTGTTAAGTGAAATTCGACAGCTCGATGCGCATTCAGTGTGTTCAGCGAGCGCACGCCGCTCCGCGGAGCTTTTCATGAAGCAGCAGGCTGTGGGGGGGGAGTTGATTGTCTGAAAGTCGATGGAGCTCGGATCCGCCAGAAGCTCCCATGCAATCGGGTATCTCGAGCAGGGCACGTGATGATAAGGTTGTCTCGAAGCCACCCCGATGTTTTTTCCCGTCAGGCGAAGAAGAAGTATAATGGGGATCAGACATTGACTGTGAAGGCTGAGAATTTGGCGGAAGTGTTGATTGTTGCAGGCAGAGTGCCTTCGAAGGTGTGAGATTGTTGTTCTCGCACTCAATTGCCTTGACCGTAACGCCCCGGCTTTCATGAATCTGTATATGGTAACTGCACTTCATCAACTAGCTCGCTTAGCTCAGTTGGTAGAGCGCGTGACTAGTAATCACGAGGTCGCTAGTTCAAATCTGGCAGTGAGCAGAGCTTGTTTCTTTTTTCATGATTTTCATCTGTATTTTTTTCTATCTGTAGGACGGTCAACATCGGTCCTTGACTTCAGACTTGGAAATGTACTTTGGTGAGATTTTTGTCTTTTTGTGGGCGCGCAAAAGCAGCAGTCTATTAATATAACATTATTTCAAACATCTTTACATCAACCAGCTCGCTTAGCTCAGTTGGTAGAGCGCGTGACTAGTAATCACGAGGTCGCTAGTTCAAATCTGGCAGTGAGCAGAGCTGTTTCTTTTTGGCTTCTTTTGTATCGAGTCCTCCAGGCAAAAACTGGATTGGAACTTACACTGTTCGACAACTTTTTTGGGGGAATTCTCGAACAACCTAACACATCCATTCTGGCCTATCTATTCATTGCGTCCCCGAACTTATGCGATTATCATTTCTTCCCGCCCGCTTGATTGGAAGATGATCAATTTTTCATTGCATAGGCTTCAACTCAATACCTACCTCTCCTTTTCAAACTTCTGGTCTGGCCGAGGCTCCTTCAAGGAACGTCGACTGAGTCAGAGTCCCTTTGGTACCCCTGTTGTGGCCGGAGTGCATGGAATCATACGCCTTCCGATCCGTCTGTAGCACACCTTTACCATTTTTATATGCTTCTCTGGGTTAGGTCAAGTGGAGGTGGCCATTGAAGCTAGGTACTTGACAGGTTGACATTAATGTATTCCCGGGCATCTCGCTGGGCTGACGCTGTTTCCAGGGTTCGATACTCGAATGGATCCATCGGTCTAGGGAGGTAGTCCACCTAGGCCCTCATAGTGCCAACATGGAGTATGACCAGCGGAGGGAGGTCCTTGATATCGGCACGATACCGTGCTTAGGTGTATGTGTAGGGACAACCTGCCTCCACCCTGATATCCTCAGGTCTAGCCATCGTGTAGTGGAATCGGTGGTTATGTAGGTCTGTACATTGTTTCTCGGTGTAGCGAGCACCTATCGTGGAGTGCACCCAGGCTGGTATTATCTATATCCATTCCATTATTGACGGTGGTTATATCAAGAATGCACGTGGGTTGGAGCTGAGTTGTTCCAGGAACACTACCTAGGTAGGTCGTTTTCACCTATTCATGTTCGAGGCACGATGCCCGGACGGAAACATATCTCGGTGGGAGGTATCCATTCCACCGGCTAGAACTGGACACGACCCGCCCAAATCCCACTCAATTGTGAGATCCGAGGAACAGGGATGGCACATTGTCAGACCTAACTAGTCGCCAACCTAAGTCACCACAGACTGTAACCACGAATATTGACATCGGATACTCATATAGCAGAAGCACTGACGGGAAGTTCGACAGCAAAACATTAGCATGAATATCGACATGCGATCGCAAATCTCCCGTCCCGTCTCCCGACTGGACCCGCACTCGCCGTCCTGGCTGGGAGACCTACACAACAAAAGTCACTACTAAGAAGTTTCCCACCAGACCCAGACACATCTGTTTACTGTATAATGTACACAATAGCATTTCCTCGAATCAAAATGCATATTGTTCGGCAACTTAGTTACCTACCACGCGTGGGGACATCTAACAGAATAGATAGGATAACAACTTACCCACCATATCCTCCAGTAAAATGAACACGACCTACCAGTACCATCATTGCACAACACCCACAACTAACCCACAACCTTTCCAACCGACCAACCCCATTTCCTCGGTCAAACCCTCCATCTCCACACACAAAATCAAAGCAGCGGGTGTAGAAAAAAGACGAGAGCAAAAAGGAAACAAGCTCTGCTCACTGCCAGATTTGAACTAGCGACCTCGTGATTACTAGTCACGCGCTCTACCAACTGAGCTAAGCGAGCTGGTTGATGTAAAGATGTCAGAAATAGTGTATCATGACTTAGATTGCGAAGGCTGTAGTATCTGACAACACCTTCTCACCTATTATCCTGTCCTGGGACCAACTTGGCAAACGGTCTAGGACAGCCCGAGTGGTGTCCAGTCAAAGTACACAATATTACAAACATCGTCTGGATCTATCATTTGCACCAGGCACGCCCGCTAGCATTAACCCCTTCTTCTTTTCCATTTCCGTTTTTTGCATACAAGAAAATTCCCATCTTCGGAGAATATAACGAGTTTTAAACCCAGGAGTACGACCTAGCAGGGAATAGAAAAAAAGAAAACAAGTTGAACGTAATAATACTCATTCCCATTCGGTCAAATGTAGTCAGATTGCGATAAAATGTGGAGCACTAGCAGGTATGGCTAGAAGGCAAAAGTACTGTGCTAGTAGGGGGTATCTTGTTATCATGAGAAAGCAGACCAGAAAAGACAAAAGTACACAACGAAAAGCACAAAAGTCAAGCTCGAAGTCCATCGCCGAGGGAGAATCGAGAGGGCGAGGAAAAAAGGGGGAAATCCAGTCAGTATGACACCACCCTTGTGGGAAAAGAGAAATGGCCAAGAAGGTCAAGAAGTGAGGACCTGGAAAGAAAGGAGGTCCATCCCAAAGAAATGTATCCACAACGCCAACCATGCAACTTCCTGTGCTGTGCCCACCAATGCACTTGTATGTTTGAGAGAAAAAGAAAAAAAAAATTGAGAACATAAGGGAGAAGGGAATTCGATGGGATCGCAGGAACGCCAAAAGGATGATCATAACTTCGTCAGGCAATGAAAGGTTGCACAGGTTGCTTTCAACCAGATCCGGGAGGCGAGGAGGGATATGCGGATGTCTTTGAACACCAAAACACGCACATACATACACGCAGACTCGCATCCACACAATCACGTAGCGACAGGTGTTTTGCGAGTCCCCAATACAGGTGTAGTTCCCGACCCCTCTGCACTGGCAGCAACATCGCCCGCCTCACCAGTTGGAAGGACAGGGGATGTGTTGCCATTGACATCCGGTTCAGTAGTTTGAAAGAGATTTCCACCAAATAATGGCTGGCTTTCGCCGGTCGAGAAAAGTCCATTGCCACTTCGACCACCCATAGCATGAAGCATCTGCTCCTTGATACGAATAATTCGGTACTTTGATTTTGAGCGGATCAGGGTATGCGCCGCCAGTGGCTTTGGGGCGGACCGTGCGATAGCTGCCATGACAGTATCGCGTTCTTCATCGGAATCAATGGGGCCATTCGTGTCAACATCGTCAGGAAGAGGGGCGTTTGCATCAATTGCAGCTCCTGGAAAACATCGAGAAACCCGCAAGTTAGATTTGAACCGAGTGTATGGATTGGGACTGAATGGTGGGGATAAAAAACTCACGTTGCTGTTTAGCCTGGTTCTTCTTCTGGTACTGTTGCAGTAACATATCGTATGGCAGTGATCGACCAGGCACGGCTCGCTTTGCACCCATGGAATGACTCTTGCAAGTCAACGAGCGTGCACACTGGGCACCATTCGGCAGGGTCACACCGCACTGCTTCTCAACGTCGACGGGACCCTTGGGTTTGGCAGTCTTGGCCTTGGGTTCGTCCTTCTTCTTCTTTTTCTTGGGCTCCTTGTCGTCCTCGTCGGCCTTGCGTTTCTTGCCCTTCTTCGAATCGTCCATCATGCCCTTGGCGGCGCTCTTCTTCGCACTCTTCTGCCCCCTCATGGAATCATCCCCATCCAACCTATCCCGAAGATCATCATCATCACCGTTCTTAGCACGGTTGGCGGCGTCCCGAGCTTCTTTCTTTCGGCGAGCCTTTTCTTGCTTGGCTTTCAGACATCCCCGAATATGGTCCATGGCGCTAGACTTCAAGATCGGGCGCTTGCAGTGCTTGCAAATGACAGTTTCAAGAAGATCCTCCTCGCGCGGTTTGCCCGTCGGAAATGAGGCCGCAATCCTACCATCCAATCTGGGAAGAGGTGAGGAGGTAGGCGAAGAGTCGACCGGACCGTCTTTGGAATCTAAAATCCCAAGGCATATAGTCCTCGTTAGCTTTGCCACATCACTGCCAGATTCTCGCGGGAGGACGAGGGGAAGAGTGTATCGTCCGTACCATCGGCTTTCTTCTTGGTCGAGGCTTTTGCTGTCTTTCTGACCTTCATTTTGCCAGGCTTGGTATCTTTATCACTGAATTTGTAGCCAGACGCATCAACCAAGCTACCAGAGGCTACATGGTACGAGTATCGTTAGCATCGTGGCCAAAATCCAAGATCACCATGTCATCCGGCGCCGCGGACCACACGCGCGCGTTTGGCCGCCGGTCGCGGATTCTTGAGCTTCTAAATGGATGGAGCAGCGCAGCTTACCTCGGCCGGGATTACCGTTAGTCGCCATGGCGAGCACAGGTCTGGCGATTTCCCCTAGGGCAGCTCGTACACACGCTCAGGAAGGGGGAAGAATATGGTGAGAAGACCGATCAAAAAGAGATATGCGATGAATGGTGATTCCGCTGGTCTCGAGAGTGTAGAAGGGACGGGGCTCCGCATCGGGGCTCGAGTCACGTGGCTTCCTGAAAAGGGAAACTAGTGTATCCGTAGGGGTGTTGTTTGTCTCTGGTGTTGGTATTTCCGAGAAGATGGTAGAAGATGTTTGTGTGATCTTTCACGAGGGAGAAAAATAAAACAAACAAACAATCGATTGATCATGGGAATCATTCTCTGAAGGCTGTTAGACCCGGACACAATAGGCTCCTGTATGTCTACTGACGCGTCATGATTGCTTCCTGTTCGGCTGGGGGTAGATATTACTTTTTTCCAAAACTGGACTCTGTCACCAGAATGCTATTGTACATGACCCAAAGCCCCCTTGCACATTCGCCAAGGGTAATCAGTCTTTCAATCTAGCAAAGCACAGACTACTATTCGTCCCTCCAAAGCCAAAGCTATTCGTTAGAGCAACATCGATAGTTCTCGACTGTGCTTGATTCGGTGCATAATTGCAATCGAAGCCATCTGCCACGCGATTCAAGTTGATTGTAGGCGGCATGATATTCTAGCAGATCTGTCAGTATTCCAGAGCAATCTGTCGAGAGATCCAATGCCCCTGTACAGCGGGAGGTCAATTCAGGAGGGAAACATACATCTCGAATAGCCATCACGGTGAACAAGGCTTCCACCGCTCCTGCACCACCAAGCAGATGGCCCAGCGCACCCTTGGTACTACTGACGTTGATATCGGCCGCACGCTGCTTCCCTTCGGGCCCCAGTAAAAGGGCCTTGATGGCAGCGTTTTCGGCAGCGTCACCGACAACAGTGGAGGTAGCGTGAGCGTTGATGTAGTCGATTGCCGCGGGGTTAAGTTGGGCTTGCTTGAGAGCCTTTTTCATGGCCATGTAAGCGCCTTCGCCATTTTCTTTGGGGGCGGTGATATGGTGCGAATCGGCGGAGCATCCATATCCTTTTAATTCGGCGTAGATGGAAGCTCCACGAGAGCGTGCGTGCTCCAGCTCCTGACAGACGTGGACATTTGAGAATCAGCACGAGGCGTCAATGTCAAGACAATGGACTGCCATATTCAATCCGAAGATAGAACATAGGTACCCACCTCGAGAACCAACATGGCCGCGCCTTCACCCACTACAAAACCCTTTCGATCCGCATCAAAGGGTCTCGATGCCTTTTCAGGATCATCATTAAAGTCCGTGGCCAGACTGCGAGCGCGAGCAAACCCTCCGATTGCGAGAGGATGGATACATGACTCGCCGCCACCAGCGATCATAACATCGGCATCGCCGCAGGCAATGAAGCGGGCTGCGTCGCCGATAGAATGAGCCCCCGTTGTGCAGGCCGTGGTTGCGGCGTGGTTTGGGCCCTGGTGATCACGATGACGGTGATGAGCATTTCATCCTCACGCATGGTGTACAGGGACAAGGGTCCACCGGGGAAGCCTGACGTACCATGAATCCGTATCTCATCGAGACATGTCCCGCACCGAGGTTGATCAACAATCGTGGTACGAATAGCGGGCTGACTTTTTTGTAGCCCTGCTCAGATGTCGTCAGTCATGAGCTTTCCTCTCCGAAGAATAGAGCCAGATTTCAACGCACACCCTGCTCGTACGCAATAACGGTATCGTATATCTCGTCAAAATTGCCAATTCCCGAGCCAAGACAGACTCCCTGTCAAATAGAAACGGATAAGTCCAGCACGTCAGCCCTAGCTTGTTAAACAACACCATATCCATTCATACCGTCGCATGTTTTTGCTCCGGCGTCGTCGGATTCCATCCAGCATCACTCAAAGCCTCCTCAGTAGCAGCCATTGCGAATTGCGCAAACTTGGCCATGACCCGTTCTTCCTAATATCAAAGGCATCGTCAATGAAAATCCAGATCAAGAATAAGTTGAAAAGAAGAGCACAAGTTGATTGGAATCCATTGAAAATCAACCACAGACAGCGATTCACGACTCGGTTGAAGCGTTTTCTCTCTTTATTCTATGATATCACAGGGGCATGTGAGGTAGGGAGGTCTCGACTCACCCCTCTGTTCATCCATTCTGATACAGTCCAGCCTCCATCTTCCTTCTTCCCCGGCGGCACGACCGCAGCAATCTGCGATGGAATGTCCTTGAAGCGCTCATCACGGGAAACCACATTGACAATACCGCAATGACCATCTAACAGACGCTGCCACGTTCGACGAACACCTGAATTAATGAAAACCGAGAGAACCGAGTCAGTCTCATGATGTGCTTTGATTTCTTACTGCTGGTGTATCTTCTGCTTCCACCAGGATCACAAGCATTGTGCTTGGTCACTTTGCCCTTTGATATACTCCACAGACACACAAATCAAGCGCGCGCGCCTCTCCTTAGCCTCTCCATGGGAGCAGCCCCATTTGGTGAGCTGTGAGCGAACCGCCGTCATTGGCTGTTGAGACTTTCCCTTTCCGGCATCTGCAAGAGGTGGAGAGTCCCCGCCGATCCGATCCCCCCAAAAAAGCACGAGGCGGGAACGGTCGGTGCGAGTCTGGGCAAGCGACCAGCCGGGGTCAAGGGATATTTCTGTTCTGGGGGGAAGAGAGGGAAAGAGGGGAATTTGGAAAGAGAGGAGAGTAACCCGGTGCTCGAGTGTCATTCCAAGGGGAGATCAAACTGGTTCATTTGATCGTCCGGGTGTATTTGAGAGGTGGGAACTTACCAACGCCGAGGGGTGTGACCGCGCCGAGTCCCGTCACGACGACGCGACGCATGGCATTGTAAGGGAGCCGAGTTGATACAAGAAACACTCGGGATCACGACTGGATCATGGAGCTGGTAACGGAGCTGGTAGCGTGGGCGGCAAAAGAGGGCGCTTGAAGAGGATCGGAAAAGGTAGAGACGGAGAAAATAGGTACTCCAAAAAATAGAAGAATAAAAAAGCGGAGAGCGACCGAAAAGGGAAAGTCTGCACGATCTTCAAGTGGGAGCTAGAAGCAATGAGAAACGACAACTCCTAACTGCTGCAAGAGTCACCGATTCGCATGAGACTTCCTAGATCGATATTCCATGTGGAAACTGCCGGGTTCTTGACCTTTTTTTTTTTTTTTTTTTTGGGTTCCTTTCTGCTCGTCTTTCCCTTTCCATCGATGCAGCGTCGAGGATGTAAATGTGGTCCACCAATGGCGGTTGATGTCTCCAACTGCATCGGTCTCCATCCTCGTTCCCATTGGGGAAGCTCGACGACAAGAGCTCTTGGACGGTGGAATCGAGAAGAAAACCACCTCTCGATAGATTGGAGACTATATAACGCATTGAGGTATCTCATCGGGAGAAATTGACCAAAGCATAATAATCTTCACTTTTGTCGTGGTGCCTCTCTGATTGTGAACCACTGCAGCAGCCATGCCCGCTTGGAAGTCACTCTTAAGCGTGCTGGCACTGGCCGGCACAGCTGTCTCTTGCGCCCACCATGACGATGCCGAGGTGGTGCCCGAGCACGAACGCGAAGAACTGCTGAAAAAATGGGATCAAGAGGTATGCCCAAACCATGCCATGACTAGCTCGTTCTCCCCCCCTCTCGATCTGGATCGCCCAAGCATGTTATCAGTCGCACCGCTGACTCTCCTCTGGCGCAACAGTGGTCCTTTTCCGGAATCGCCAGCTTCGCCCACCTCCACACCGTAAAATGTCTCATCGAACCAGATGAGAACTACGACATCGCCGTCATTGGCGCCCCGTTCGACACCGCAGTCAGTTACCGACCCGGCGCTCGCTTCGGACCCCGCGCCATCCGCGCCGCCAGTGCGCGTCAAATGAGCGGAATCAGCTACAACACTCGCGCGGGGATCAACCCTTACAAGTCATGGGCCAAAATCACCGACTGCGGTGACATTCCCATCACACCGTTTGACAATGGACTGGCGGAGCGCCAGATGTACGAGGCCTTTTTGGAATTGGGGTCTCGAAAGATTGCCAACCCTGCGCCGTCCGCCCAAACCAAGAGCAACAAGGGCGAGACCCCCAGCGTTGGTGCGCGGCATCCCAAACTGGTGACGCTGGGCGGTGATCACAGCGTGGCCCTACCGGCCCTCCGCGCCTTATACCAGATCTATCAAAAGCCGATCACGGTCCTGCATTTCGATGCTCATCTGGATACGTGGAATCCCGTGCGTTACTCGGCCTACTGGCAGAGTGAGCAGACACAATTCAATCATGGCAGCTTTTTCCACAAGGCGAGCCGAGAAGGCCTGATTTGCAATTCCACCTCTGCCCATGCGGGATTGCGCACTCGCTTGACCGGCGTGGACGATGGTGATTACACCACCCCCGGGCCGGAACAAGGCTTCATTCGAATCCACGCGGACGATATCGACGAGTTGGGCCCCATGGGCATCGTGGAGAAGATCATGAGCCGCATCGGGCTGGACCCGGAGCAGCCGGTCTACCTGTCGGTGGACATTGACGTGTTGGATCCGTCGACGGCGCCGGGTACAGGGACGCCGGAGCCGGGTGGTTGGACCACTCGCGAGTTTATTCGCATCCTGCGGGGACTGGAGAAGTTGAATCTGGTGGGTGCGGATATCGTCGAGGTTTCGCCCGCCTATGACAACAAGGGCGAGACGACCGCGTTAGCTGCGGCGCAGGTTGCTTTTGAGATTATTACTAGTATGGTCAAGTCTGGTGTGGATGAGGAGCTGGGTGGGTGGTATGGACGCCGCGTGGATGGATCGGGAGGAGTGGGCGTCGGTGCGGTCGTGGAAGATACTTCAGCTCCTGCTGGCAAGGACGAGCTGTAAGAGCCCTGCAAGGAGCAGAGGGATGATGATGATGGTCACGATTCCAGAGAGATTTCGATGAATTTTATGATCGAAACGGATAGATCTTGTTTACACAAAAAAGCACATCCGAGCCAGAAGCCACCTAGTCGTAAGAGTCGGGGGAAGTGTTTGGTTTACGGAGGAAAGTGCCCAATTTTACAGGTAGTCGCAAAAATACCACACAGGTGCACATGGTCATGGATCCGACGTGACCTGGGAGATCTGGCTATTGTTGTGCCGAGAAGAAGTCGGCAACGCAATCCTTTCCTTTGTGCATCGCCTGCGCACTCTTTTCTTACAATGTCAAGAAAATACCAACGACTCGAGACCAGTAGTGTATGGTTATCTTACGAAACCACGAGAGATGGCGGAAACTGGATGCGGATATATGAACTGATTCCCGGACCAAAAAAAATAAAAGTAGATTGATGCTCAAAGAAAAGGCACGGACTTATAAAATGTCATCAACCATTCAATTCAAAGACACGACGCCCTGACGTCCAACGCCAATTGAGACGGGAGGAAAGTAGTGAGCCCCACTTGGAGGTTTAGAAGATATCGGAGAAAATGGGACGAACGGAACGGAACAGAACAACGGGAGGGGGAATCAAGCTGTGGGCAGGGCGAGGGATGTTGAAAATCAAGACGGACTGCCACATCGAGGGATTGGGGGGGGGGAAGAAAGTGAGAGAGTGAGAACGAATTCCGAGCAAGTTGCAGCGGAAGAGCTCCAAACTTTCGCAATCATTCTTGACTCAAGGAATGACTGCACAAACGGCGGGAGAGTGTGAAACTGACGAGACCGGGGTGATCCCCGGTTACAGGACAAGTATGGGGTAGAGATCGAGGAGAGCACATCGTGAGATGGCAATTGGTGGGTGCTCTTAAAAGGCAAAGAGACGGGACGAGGGTATGAGCAGTGAAAAAAAGGGGTTTAGACACTGGCTGGAGTCCAGTGAACTAGGCCACTTCCGCCAAGGCCAAAAGGGGAGGAGGTGAAAGGACTGAGAAAGACTTCACGGGAGACAGACGTGGCTCCATCCGGGGTCGATCGAGCGGAAGCTGGAACCGAGGTCGAGAAGGTCACCAATTCCCAAAACTCGAGGAATCATCCCCGAGCTGACGAAGCCAAGGGAACAAAAGCCTCAAGCGCTGTCTTTTCTCCTCTCCCATCTCACGAGAGCCCCAGTAAATGTAGTCCAGCCGGTCTCCATGGCGTTCCAAGATTCACGGCGAAGATCAAGAAGCAGAAAAAACAAGACAAAAATTCATTCCGTCGTATCTGTGGGGTGGGGGTCAAATCCAGGTTTCGCAATTAGTCAGACCGATCTTGCGCGGAGAAATGACCAAAGAGACCCGACTGCCGAGACAGGGAGCCATCTAGGAGTAACGCGAGGATCACCAACCTGTGAAGGAAAAGAAGAAGTAGAAAAAGAAAAAGATCGAGACGGTACGAGGGGATCACAGCAGGCGGCAGCCTCTGGACTTCTTCTTGGGCGCGGGTTCAAGAGCAGCAACGATGGCCTAATGCGGGGAAACAGAGAAACAGAGAGTTAGCGGTGAGTTCCGCAGTGAGTGGGAGATGGAACACGCAAGGCAGGAAGAGGCCTGCGCTCGGGAGATGCTGGTGGGTATATGCCACCACGACCTGATCGCAACTTTGGGGGGGGGGGGTGGAGGGAGAGAGAGAGAGAGCAGATTGGGGGTGCGGCTCAGTCGGGATATTCACGTACCTCGTCAAAGACATCCTTCAGCTTGTACTGCGTCAGCGCCGAGCACTCGACGTATTTGACCGCTCCTAGTTCCTTCGCCATCCGATCACCGTCCTCCTTTCGAATGGGCTGCATCTTCTGACGGGAAAGCTTCTCGCGAACACTGGGATCGTCGCGCAAATCGGTCTGGGTGCCGACAATCAGACAGGGCACACCGGGGCAATGGTGGTGCACCTCGGGGAACCACTTTTCCCGCACGTTCTCAAAGGAGGCCGGAGACGTGACGGAGAAGCAGACGAGGAAGACGTCGGTCTGCGGGTACGACAAGGGACGCAGGCGATCGTAATCCTCCTGACCGGCAGTATCGAACAATCCCAAGGTATAGGGCTCATCACCGATCCTAAATGATGTGCGGGGAGCAAACGTCAATGACGTGAACGAGACCCCAAAGGGGTTGCAGCGGATTGCATATTTGGGGGAGCATCTCCCACCACGCAAATCGTGAGGAGAAGCTCCGCAGTCCTGCTCTCGGACTCTAGAGGAGGAGGGGGGAGAGACAGAGAGAGAGAGAGAGAGAGAGAGAGAGAGAGAGAGAGAGAGAGAGAGAGAGGGGAAAGGGGCGGCGCGCGATAGCAGAGCATGACCTACATGACAGTCACCGCATAGTTGTCAAAGACGGTCGGAACATATTCGGAGGGGAACTTGTTAGTTGTGTACGAGATGAGCAAGCACGTTTTCCCGACGGCACCGTCACCGACCACGACACACCTGCAAGAGCATTCACTGGTTAGCCTTCAGTCAAGACCGGTTTGCGCGGTACGAACGGAGTGGAGGAATCCATTCTGTTCCATTCCGAACAGATTGCGACGCCGGCCAGGAGAACCGAGGGGGCAAAGCGACGCTGGACAACGGGCGCAGAAGAGGGGGGAGGAGAAAGCAGAGGGAGGATGGGAAAGTGTGTAGCTAGGGCGTTGGGACTTCATACTTGATAGTAGCGACGACCATTTTTTTTTGTTCTCTTGCCACAGAACAGAGCCAGACGAGGGGATAGAGGCAGACACGAGCGGAGTCTGTGGGTGAGAAGGGGGTACGAGAGGCCTGGGTTCACGAAGAAGTGTAGGGGCGAGGTGTGAAAGGGCAGAGGAGACTAGGCTGGGATAAAGGTTGGAGGTGCAGCGGCAGCGGCAGCGGTGGAGGAAAACCTAAGGTGGGCCGAGAACAAATCATGGCGTCTAGGGAAGGACGCAGTATGAATGGGGTTGTCTTCGTGTCTCTACATGGAAGAAACCTGAGCACTCCTCCCCATCTTTACAATGGTGATCAAAAGAAGACGCCCTTTGAGGAGAGCCATCGAGAATCACGAGAATCATTGAGATCAAGGGAAGGCCGGGACACTGGGCGGTGTCGTGATCAACGACCGCTACTATTCAAAGTATCTCCTACAAGCTTGGGGCATTCCATGTGGTAGTACGACGTGGGTCCACGAACGCGTACAAGGGACTCTGCACTTCAGGAGTAATCGGGATAGGTACACTGCCGCGGTGGCACTATTGTAAGAAAGTGCTTGCACTGAAGTCCAGTCAATCTTTAAGGGGGGAGGGAGAGGAGGTCTTGTGGTGGGTATGGCCCATACTCGAGAAGAAAAAAAAAAACGAGGAGCTAGACTAGGGCCGGAGCTCGGGTCCGGTAGAGTCGAGAGTCTAGACAGTCTCAAGAACGTTCCAATGGAGAAGTTGAAACAAACGATCTGCCAGGCCGACCACTGCTGGGGGGTGTCAGTCCGTGGAAGAACGGCGATCGTGATACTCGGGCTGAGCACGTGATCCACACGAGGTCCTGCAGTCACGGACATGGACATGGACCAGGAGGGAACAAGAACGACCAAGGAGGTCGATGGAAAACATTAAGAGAGTGGAAGCAGCGGGGAGAATGATTCAAAATCAATACACACCTTCTGGTTTCATGACCGGTGCCTTGAGACATTTTCAAGGGTCTCATACTCTCATACCCCCGACTACAGTACAACCCCCAAACGGAGGTGGGGTGGAATGGACAGATGAGCAACGCTACCGACAAGAGGACAATTTGTGACCGAGCGAGGACAATCGCTCTGGATTGAGCTCCGGATGTCCTGATTGATATGCTGTACCTCCCACCCCCCTTCCTGATGAGGCTGAAAGAGAATGAGGCTCGTTTGCTTTCATATGACCCTTTCTTCGACGACGACTTGCCTCTCTACCTCGCCATGAAAACGGTCAAATCTACCTCGAGCCTGATGTCCGGCCGAACTGTAACGGGCGGAATTCAAAGCGCTCTCCTTGGAAATCCGTGTGACAAATCAGTCGAGCCATCCACTACAGCCGAGCTTCCCTCCACATAGTCGTATAGGTGGATAATAATATCCTTTCGATTTCTCTCGCGATGAACTCAGCATCAGACTCTGAGATGTTGTATTCATCTGTCACCGTCACCGTCACCGTCACCTTTACCCTTCCAAAACAACTTCCAATAGGCCTTCCTTAAGCGCCGAATAAGATGGTCCAATACCAGATTGGAAGAGGGAGAGAAAACCAAAAAGAGACAAAATTGGAAACCAGCTCAAACTGCAATTCACCAACAAATATCCCAAGCTCACCGGTTCCTGGTCCTCATGATCGAACAAGGGAAGTAATTCATTCTCGTCTGAACATGCACTCAGCCTTTCCCCCCAAAAAGCAAAAAAAAAAAAACAAAAAAAAAGAAAAAAAAAAAAGACAAACCTCCCCTTTGGCGCTTTCCAAGATGAAACACACCTGTAACTCGGCCCCGATTGTAGAATCTCCGAGTACAGAAGAATCCCCAACCGTACAGTTCATCGGATGTTCTGAAATTTGAAGCTCTCCCCTGCCCACTTGGACTTTGTTCCCCCTCCCCTCTCTCCGAGCGCGCACAGGACGACGGCCCCCACATCTGCCATCGCTCTGCAAATGAAGGTACACTAACAACATGATCACTACTGAGTACGGAGTTGTGATGAGCTGGAGCGTTGCAACTTGCCACTCGCCCGTCAGATGAAATGTGTTAATCGAGCCCACCCCATGTATATACGTCCTATGGACAACTACACAATGCACACAGGATCCCAGCCGTGACTTCCAGTTCGACTGACCCTGACGGTTCCAACACAACACTCGTCCACTCACACTTGTAAAGCAGTCTAACCCTGAATCCCCCCCCCCCCCCCCCCCCTGGAACTCCCCGTGTCTATTCTCGGACGTGACTCGTTGCGGGCCAACGCGCGCGCTCACACACACAAGCGCTTGTTGGAGTTCTTGGTCCGATTCGAGACTTGTTTCGAGGGACCAACCCCCTGAAAGTCCATGTGGATACATCGATACAGCGCTTTATCCTTATCTTTATCCTTGTCCTTAAGTTATCCTCTACCAGTGAGGTAAGGTAATGGGCCACATACCACTACCCCATGCCTCCGGGGGAAAAGAGGGTTGGGGCTGTATTCCATTTGAGCATTTGAGGCCCATGCAACTTGCTAATGGACCTCCTAATGTTGCCAAGTTAGACTCGTGACGACGAGGTGCCTTGCTCAATGGATTTGGCGACTTCAATATGTGAGAAAAGGCTGCGCGAGCCCGATACTACACAACTATGTAATATGCATATTCAGGTCACGTCTCCATCACTGTACATGATTCATGATCGCTGGTCTACACGAAATGGATCCATATCCCACTTGATATGTGGCACGAGACACTGGATGTTCGGCTGGTTCCATACTAGCGTTGTACCAACGCAGGTACCCATGATTTCATCGCGCCCGCTGTCTTTGTACGACCTGTAGATACTGCCAATGATATCAGTGGGATGGGAGATCATGCGGATTCGTAATCACTCGAGATCGAGTCAAGGTGGGGGAGCTTCGACATTGACGAGGCCGAGGGATCTCGTCTTATGTACTGATGTTTCTAGCCAGTCCACACCTGGAATGGACGATGGAAGGAATGGGACAAGGATTCCACCACTGCTACAGCACTTGATGACGAGGTGAGTTCATATCTGCTCCCGAAGACGGGAATCCTGATTCACCATCAATTCCAACCTTGGGAAGGTAGACAAAACGATAAAATAATGTGGTCTATCTGAAATAATGACATGTGCGCATCGGCGTCAGATCGGGGAACCCTTAAAAAAATCAGATCAGAGGTAGTTCGTCACCTGATGCTGGCCGGGTCAACCATTAATAGAGCATGCAACGATGGGAGATCCATCTTCGAAGAGAAGAGAGACATGCCACGGGTTGCATCTGTGGCACCCGTGGGTCTCATCGTAGACCAGAAAGGAGAAGCCAAAGCGAAGCAAAGAATCCCCAAAGAATCCAGCGGACAAGGGCGCATGAAGAGTATCGCTGAAAGTCGGTCGGCAAGCCATGGAAATATGTTCAACCGCAAGAAAAAGGAATGGGAATGTCTCAAGCAACAGAATTTCACCCCCAGGATTCATGCAAGGGCAGAATGCAAGAAATCTTTCTAATACAGGGCGCGAGAAATCATCATCCCAGGAAAAAGATGGCATAAATGGCGTAAATGGCGGATAAAAAACAAGCAAAGAGAATCATAGGTCGTTCATCATGTCGTGGCAGTCATATACAGTGTTCATAAATAGTGAATGCGAGATGGGTGGATTGGAAATGTGCCTCAGGTCTGCTTGTGATGCGGGTCATCAATCACAGGCTCGGCCTCGGCAGCAGAAGGCGAGTCGTCAAAATCGTCGTGGATGGTGGTCTTTGTGTTCATCTGAAGGACTGGTCAGTGCATTTGCCCGCACACCACACACCAGATCAGCACACTCGACTCAGGAAGAGCTCACCTTATCGAGTTCATAGTTCTCCATAATCAGGCTGAGTGGAATGAGCGGGATCGTCACAAGCAGAGCCAACTTGAGAAGTCGGTGCATGGTTTCCTGATAGGCAAGATTGATCGCATCACGGGCGGGCGACCCCGGTGGGTACGAGAGCGCTTTGGTCAATTTGCCAAAGATCTCCCCGGCCTCGGACTTGGTCTCGTCCGGCAGATACTGCATAAGCTTCTTAGGGATGAGGGAAGTCCAAATGGCACCTGAGATGGCCGCTCCGACCGCGCCGCCCATCTCCATGGATGTCAAAAACATAGCAGTCGCAGCGGCAACCTCCTGGTGGCTCGCAGAGGCTTGAACACCTAGTTGTACGGGGACATTCAGCAGGCCACCACCACAACCCACCAAAATCTGAGCACCAAGGACCTGTGCGTGGGAGGCACCCTCGCCGCGGAACAGCAGCATGAAAGCGAGTCCAATCATGTATATGACGCTCCCGATGGTCACATAAACTCGATATCGTCCGGTATATTTGATGAGAAGAGAGACGGAGAATGCCGCAATCGTGGAAGTGAAGGCAAACGTTTGCGTCACACGGCCGGCAGTAGCCACATCATAGCCCTGAACCACCTGAAGGTAGGAGTAGAGATATGGCTGAACCGAAAAATAGAAAGCCACTGGGAGGGAAAAAAAAGGCACCGGGTCAGCAGAGGGTTCGACTTCAAGATCATACAAATACCTCAGAGAGACAGAAACTCACTAAAATACCAAAACGCCAACGCACATCCAGCAAGAGCGGTCCGTTGGCGCAAAAGGTGCAATGAGAGCAGCGGCTTCGGTGCCAGTTTCTTCGAACCCTCCCAGAACGGGAGAATGCAAAGACAGACTACACCGACGACAATCATGCCTATGATACTGCTGCTTCCCCATCCGTGTTTGGAATTGGATGCCAAGGTGAGTGGAACCAAAATCAAGGTGACGGCGGCGGAGAGAAGGCCCAATCCTCCAACATCCAAATCATACCAAGTTCGTTTTACAACCTGTAGCACACTTTGCTTGCGCTTGTGTCGGGGCGTTTTGATCAAATTCAATCGACGCGCTTTGCGCTGGTTCAGCAACAAGGACATGGCAAGCGGCAGGAAAGCAGCGGGCAAGATGATGGCCCACATGCCGTAGCCCCATCGCCAAGAAGACGATCGTAGAACCGCATCGGCAATGGTCGGGCCGAGCCACACGGTCACCAAGAAGGGGAACTCTGGCAGAAGAGCCAAGAAGGCCCGGTTGAGCAAATCGCTGCTATCAGCAATGAAGACCTGTTGAAGGATCTGTAAGCCGGTCGATCCGGCCGAGTAGAAGATCTGGGCCGAGGCATAGGTCTGAACGTTTGTCGAGGCGGCCATCTGTACGTAGCCCAATATGTAGATGAGAATGCTGACGCAAAAGGCCTCGAAGCGACCAAAAACATCAGCAACTTTAGCCATGGGTGGCTTGATCACCGCTGTTCCGAGCGAGTTAGAAAGGGTTGACCAATCAAGGGTTGTTATCAGAGGCTGCTTCACAGGTCGCCAACTGAAGACCGGCACCTTGCGATGGAACTTACCGTTCACCACGTTCTGGATGACCAGGACTGTCGATATCAACGCATGCTTGCTGAAAGCACTCGTTGCGTATGCTGACAAGGACATGACCGTCTGGCCTTCTAAAGAAGTGCAGAACGCCATGAGAAAAATGCTAGATAATGTGTCAACCCCCCCGAGTCACAGATATGGCAATCGCCTCATTCTTTCTTGATGTGGCGCCTACCTGACGTATGCGATAATCAATGAGCGCGTGGTCCAAGTCATGTTGATCGCCTCAATCTTCAAGACGCCTTCTTGCGCTTCCTCAGTGGCGTCGAGACTGGCAGATCCATCCTCAAAATCATGGCCGTCTCGAAGTAGCTGATCTCGTTCCTCGTCCATTTTGCAATACTTGTCGTTGTTCTCAATAGCACCGTATGACGGCCCGGAGCGATGGTCGAAAAGGGGCATTTCTGACTTGCAAGATGCGACCCATGTGCAGACAAGGGATTGCAAACCAAGGCAGGGGTAGACAGCCAGGGAGGAGTAGACTAGCTCACACGTTTCAAAAGAAATCGTAACTTGTAGACTCCCAGCATGCGCGCAGCCCAACTCACGCCGAGGTTTGCAAGCGTGGGTTCAAATGTCCCCCCAATAGTGGGCTTGTGAGCTTGTGGCGAATTTATCGATTTATCGAAGAAAGGTTTGACGGGAGGAGTTTTCAATGAAAACCATGCCACGAAACAGAAAAGAAGTGGATCAAAAGGAGGAATGTCTTATCAGATGGAAAGAGTTCAAGATCCTGTGATCGAGGCGACGCTGGGGGGGGGGGGATGCCGTTGGGCCGCCTTTGCCGAGTGGGCTAATCCGTCAGGAGCCGCGTCAAGCCTGCCACCCGCCGAAAATCAACACAGAGAATGGGTGTCAAGCGTGTGGAAGCTGTAACCTGCAAGGGGCGCTTGCTTGAACGGGAGCTGAACAATATTAGAGGAGAATGTTGCCCGATATGGTTGTCATAAGAGAGTGAATTAAGTCGCGCGTTGGGATACTGCCGACCCGGGAGGAGGCCAGGCGTGCAACCCGATCAGAAGCCTGAAAGGTCGACGAACCGAAGGGAGATGCTGTCTCGGCGGGGTGAGCACAAGTGGAGGGGTAGCGATGGAGCCTGCCGTGACTTGATATCCCAAGAAATCCTCATGGACCGTTTGTGTGAGTGGAGAGGAGAAGAGCAACACCTCACAGGCTCACACTCACCAATCCACGGCAGCGCGTCTGCCGAGAATGGTCTGACTCGGAAGTATACGGCTTGATTCGTTCACACGCTACTCCTGGGACGAAAGGTCCAGTGAGAACGAAGAAAGTCCGCTCAGCTTGTTCGCAAGAACCGGTTCAAGGTTCCGCCCGCCGGTCGCACTTCTGCAGGGCGACGAATATCGCAAAAAAGCTGATGGTGCAAGGCACGGTCCGGACGTGGTACCCGCAATCTCGATCTGCAGTTGCCCCACGATCAGATTAGATGAGTCAGCTCGGTGAGAAGGTCGGAGCCCTGGGACGATGACGCAGTGGCAGGGTCAGGCTGTCAGCTGCAATGATGGCTGTGACTGCTGCCGATGTCCGGAGAGCCGAGCGGTGAGGGGAACAAGTGGCCGGTGTCAACACGAATGCACGTATGAAAAGAGGGTAGATTGGGTGATTTGAGGGAATTCAGGTCGCTGACAATGGTTCTTCGAAGCCTCCTCGCCATGAAAGGCGAATTGCCCCTGGAGGCAGGAACTTGTTCAACACGCCAAGTATGCGGCCCGAAGGGACATAAGCGGGAAGAATGTGTGTAGTTGTGTCCAAGTCAGTCGGGGATATCAGGAAGCCAAGACTGAACTGGACTAGTGTCAGGTTTGATCTGATCGATAAGATGCCGTGAATCACGGTGGTTCGGTGGTCACGAGGGGGGGATTTAGTGCATGCCTATTGCCTATAAGAGAGCACTCACGAATTTAGATCTGTCGATTCTCCGAGGTCACGAGTCATAACAGTGGTCTTTTCACGAATGCGGTGGGCGCATGCCATAAAAAATTTCCTGGCGCTTGTCTCTAAAGTTTCATTCAGATTTCGTCATCACGGACATCTTCTATCACTTTTTGGGTTTGATGCGCGTTGGTCAGCTTCGTTTTCATCCACAACTATCAGAACGTGACGAAGTGGCCATCATCACGTGGCTTTTAGCCTGAGGCGATCCACTCGGTCGGACTGTCAGATGTCCGATCTACGTACTTCCAGCAGTAATGTATTGAATGAATAGAATAATAAGGACGCATCGCTAATATTCATGACACTGTCGATGGGACAAACTCTTCCCATTCAGAGCCATTTTGCTACTGAGCAAGCCAAAGATTTCTTTCAAGAAACCCTTCAGCATGCTCTTTAGCGTGGTACCTGAGGTCGATGAGACAAGGATTTGCTCTCGAGGGGTATTCCCAAAGTCGATTGTGTCAGTAGCGCATATTTAAAAGCATCCGCTGTACTTATGGATCGAGGGACATGTTCTCTTCTATCAAAAGTATCAAATAACCTTCCACAGACAACCGCTGCTTTTTCTGACCCAACGTGACCTGACGCTGATCCTATATACAAAATTGCATGTCCCCAATCACGCAGTTTCCACATTGAAATGGCCGAATTCCACCGACAAATCACCCCCTTCTTGACCAGGGCGCGCAGCATAGGTACCAACCCACAGCTCGCTGACATCCGCCTCCTTGAACAGCCAAGTCACCTCGCGGATTGGCGCCTTTTGAACACCTTCCACCAAGTAGATCCACAGACTTTCGTCGGCTTCCCGGACCATCTCGATTGTGGCTGCGCCGCCTCCAGATGGCACAGGCAGCAAGCTCCAGTCGGCCCAGCGGTCCTTGGCCACGACACCCAAATGAGGCTTGCCATGAGTGATCTCAACACCAGCCTTCACCCACTTTTGGCTCCCGTCGGACTTGCGCAGGACAAGAATGAGCCCACCCTGATCATAGAGATGTTTCCACTGCGCATTGATGGCCACACGAGCCCTTCTGAAGGACTCGAGAGGCATAGACTGGTAGAGAATGGGTGCCGAAAAGCGGTTGGTGGAAGGGGGCTTCTCCCAGATGTCCGTAGACGGTGGGGTGGTGATGGAGAAGAAAGGTGGAATGGAACCTCCATCGCCCGGGACCTCGGCATCGGAATTGATGAACTTGTATTGAGTCATGATGGCGTCAAAAAGGTCTATCGAGGGCCTTTTGAGAGTACAGGAATTCGACACGAGGCAGTGATGCACGAGACGTTGAAATGTCTGTGGGGAGGCTTTGGGGACTGGGGGGTTTATAGGCGGGGATTGGTAGGTGGGGGGGGGGGGCCAACTGGAGTCGCAGTGGCCACGACAGCAAAAGGCTCGTATTTTCCTCAGCAAGGCAGCTGTCGGCGGCTGAAAGAGGGCAAGACAGGCAGGAGAAGACTATGTTTGGTTTCTTGCCGAGGGTCAGATTTTAGGTCGAACAGAATCACTTGAAACGAAATCTCCGAATGTGAATTGGGAACTTCGCTTCTACTAAATGTTCTTCCCGACTGGGCTACGTCACTATAATCCCACAACCCCCACTCCATCCATCGCGATGGTTTGTTCCCAAATTGTCTCTCTGTGGGCCCTGGAGAGACGTCAATTGAGTGTAACGCAAGTATTGCGATCTGAAGTCTTGTCATTTTTGTGTTCTCGAGGTGGGCGCTGGAGCATCGTCGATTGTTTAAACTATGCAGATCCGCGACGTTTCACATGTAGACACGCTCGGACGTTCTGCATGTCAGAGTATCCCGTAGATCCCTTCAATACGCTTGAGATTCAGCGAGCATCAAGGCCTCGGCATGGGTTGATGTCGAACTTGGTTCTGCAAGATTGATCATCCGTGCACCAAGCGCCCAGTTCCCTCTTCTCTGGTTACCTGCATGAATGTGCAGTTCTAGACTCTGATTCAGGTTGAAATTCTGGGATATTTTGCACGTGTGCATTGTTTTTTTTTTGAAACATTAACCTGAGCGCTAACCACAAGAGGATTGATGACACGGGAAAACGTCATCAGGCCACACTTAATCTCATTTCTGGTACTCTTCCGAGGTACCGTCAGCGACATCTCCGAGCTCGTGGAAACGGGTAAATAGAGACCTGGAATGTACCTGTGAAGGAGTACAACTGAGATTCCATTCGAAGCCGTGGATATATTCTATGACTTTAAGCTCCTATAGGCACCAACTATCTTGAACTAAGTAGGTGACAATCGTATACTGTAGATCAGCAGGAGACAGAACTCAGATACTTAGCTATCTAGAACAGGCTGACCCTCCATTCTCGTGTCCGACACTCAAAAAAAGGGATGACCGACTCGTGAAAGCTTCTATTTCTTAAATCCTTGATCTCATAATGTTGCAATATCTTTTTGTGTCTACCACTGATCATCGTGGCCACGATTCTGGTCACCCTTTGTCGACAAAAGTGGAGTTAGTGTTGAAGGAAACTAGACCGAGTATCCATTTCCAGAAGTGGTTAGCTGGTGCCCAGTCCCCTACGTACTATGAACGGTACTGTGACTGGCATGCTGAGTAAAAATGAGCATAAACAACACAATTTTTGAAAGCAAATCTGGCAGTTGATGCGTCAGAGAACACCGGAGGCATGATTGGAGGGCTACAATACTTTAATATTTCATTCTCATCCTAGACCAGATCTCGAACTTTGAAGCGTGCGAACCAGAAGGTGTGCTTGTTGGATAATTTTCACGTAAGACTTGGTTGAGCTCCGCAAAGCAACCCATTCCAGCATTGGATGTTGTCTGACTTTTGAAAGCAGAGTGTAGATACGTAGTAACGGCTTGCTCATCTACTGACAGCTGCCTCTTTCGACTCCCGCTAAAGAGGCCGCCGTTCAATACTTTAAGGACCCACAGAGAATGTCAACAGAGATGGAAGTGAATTTCAATAGCCACTCGCCAAAGCTCTTCAAAATAAAGTATGACACCGTGTATTCATGTGATTCAAATCCAAGCAATCTCTCCTCGATAGGCTCCGGGCGGAGCAAATTGACTTGACTGAATCAAAATATAGCCCCCCCTGACAGAAACAAAGTAGAAAAAAACTTCAAAAAGGAATATCTCAGTAAAGATTCACACAGATCACATGTCTGGGGCTCATTCAAATGATCTTTGCTCTCTCTAGCAACTCTATTCATGATTAAGGTCATAAGATGAGCCCGATCCGGTGTGCAAACATTTGCAACATCATACATCTAGAACAAACCACAGAATCCGAATGTTTAATCACCCACCTCACAGACGCTAGGAGATGTCTGGTCACACAGGAGTGCTGCCACACGCGTCCCTGCAAACGTATAAATAACATTAGTTTCACCCTTCAACCTCTCTTCTTCCTTGCCACGAACGAGACTGTTGATATTAGAACTGTGATCTGATAACTTCACCTTCTTCAGATCTCTGCAGGTCTTCATCAAAGTCCAGCATCAACAAAAGAAGTTCGCTAATCGTTGCTCTCATATCTTGTGAGGTTTTTCATCATCGCCAACGATGCCCAACAAGCACATTGGACCCAAGTTGATCGCTCCTCTCACTTATGAGGGGCAGGATGCAATTTTGGCTGACCAAAAGGCGATGGCTGAGGGTATTGATGCCGTTCTTGAGCGTCGTACCAAAGCTCGAGGGTTAGCGGAAAGCATGTGGGCGAAAAAGAGTGGCAGCTCAGACAAGTCCCAGATGCCAATCAAAAAACCCATGAAGAGTGCCAATCAACCCCCCATGGCGCAGATTCTCGGACCTAAACCTATCTTACGTCTCAGTGAAGAGGAGGAAACTGCTATTCTGGAAGCCCAGAATGCTGTCGCTCAAGGATTCAACACTGTCCTTGGACGACGAGACAAGCCCCAGACCCTGGATGATAGTATCTGGGCTCCAAAGGGTGCCAAATCTGACACACCTTCAAACAGACAGCAGAAGAGCACTTCTGATAGTTACAAGACTGGTGTTTGCGAGGCAGCTCAAGCAATTCACAATAAGATCCAACACGGCCCAGGCAAGGTATGTATCGTTCTCTCTTCCACTCACCTTTTCCCCTAATACCCTTGCTTCTGTCTTACAATCCTCTCATGCCTCCCTTACTATCCCATGACCTTTATATTTCAGTCTTATCACGTTAAAATGACTCATACGTGCTGACACTTCCCGTTTTCTCAGGAGGCAGTTGAAAGAAAAATGACGCCAGCGAAGAGCACTCCAGTTACCAATACCGCCTCCCAGAGAGTCCATGTGACCAGGAAAGATCCTCGCGGCCAGAAGGTGAATAGAATTTCTGCTTGGCCCTTCCTTCTAGCTGGCTTTCATGCTACCCCTCATAATTTATTCTAATACAAAACAATGCTGATGATAATTCTGTTCCTTTCACTTGCAGTGTCACCCCGAGAGTCCTGGTTCCAGCCGAGGCTATTTTGGTCGAGTCTACCCCCAACGCGGTGCCTTTATCGGGAACCGTGTTCCATTCATTCAAGACTCGTTTACTGTGGACATATCTCTTCCGGAGAGAGAGCCTGTGCGTACCGTCAACCAAGCTGGCAGTTGGAACATTTCGGGAAACAAAGAGCAAGTTCACAAAGACTCCGTTCTTGATGGCAGTGGTAAGGGCTCTCCTCGTCTAGGCGCTTCCAAGCACATGCAGACCTATCTCAACCCCGAAGCCACTTGCTTTGTTCCGAGCAGAGGTTTCAGCCATGATGCAGGCATATCTGCCTCTGAAATTGCTGAGAAGCCCGGGAACGGGTGATGGACATGGAAGGGTAGAAGTGTGCTCTTTGATTGAGCCTAACTTGGTGTGAGAAGACTCAATGTTTCAAGAACTGGGAATGAATTGAGGAGCCTTTTCTGAGGTAGAAGCAAGTAATGCTATTGATCTGTTACAGAGCCATGAGAAATGAAAAAAATTGGATTCGATATTGAAAGGTTGATTTCGCGTCTTTCCTGCTCGATGCCGCCAAACGCCAAACGGCAGCTACCCTGTCAAGCAATTAGGAATTGGGAGTGTTACTTTGTGTAGCTCGCTGGGTAACGCGAACTGACCCCAAAGAGAATGAAGGCGTCATTTTCAAGCACACCTCACATACGCAGTTTCAGACTTTCATACACAAATAGTGAAAAGCATGAGCCACGGCCGTCGTCATGTACTTCCTAGCCCTTCCTGATTTAAGGCTCTTGATTGCCTCATGCATCAAGGGCATAAGCCGCGATAATCGTGAGTAGCATTCAGGCGACAAAATTTGTTGATCAACCTTGAACCTACCGAATGCAAAAAGTGCAAGCGTGCCTAAGAATTGAAGCCTCTCTTCCAAATCAACATGTTACACAGAATTACCTCCCGTCAATCAACTCTCAACATAGCTGCAGTCCAGACACACTAACTCAACGCCATGGAACTCACAAAAACCGTATAATCTTTGCATATTAGGTGACTTCGATATCGCTAGAGGACCCGACCCGGCGATGAGTATCCTCTAGGTTGTAGCTACACAACTACACGTGATATTCAAACAACCTCGGATGAAGGAATCTGTTGGAGATATCTCGGACAAGAGCTGTTGACCGATTTTTTCACTCTTTTTTCCCCTTCCTAATATATTGACTCAGAACCCTATCAATCCTCGGACTGAAGATAGGCTCCCCCCATCCACGCTCCAGTTGGCCCGTGTCAAACGGAGCACTTGCACGTGAAACCATCTGCCCCTGATTCCTACCGAGTCCATACTGTTTGATTCAGGCAACTCAGGGACACCATCTAGCATTCTCACAGATTTGGGTCAATCTCTCACTACTAGAACTCAAGTAGTACTAGTAAACTACAGTACTGCCATTACTATCGTAGTGTGGTATACATAAAAGTCCCTAGGTCAGTGAATCCACGCTAATCCCCAAGCAGCATGAGGGGCCTTGATATCCAGCAGCTCTATTTGGAATCAGTTAATTGGCCCGGATATTCTTCCGTTAGCCCCGTCTAGCTCTTGGCACCGGATAAAACGATCCTGCTGTGAGTGGCACGATGCACAGGATTACTGTGAGGAACGCTTCCGCGGTTACCAAAGTGGGGTTTCTTAGGCGATCACCAAACATTTCCATGTATTGAGTCTCGCTGCGCGGCAGTCTATGGATTATCCTAAAAGTCTCTCCCCCCCCTTCTTATTCGTCTTCGTCTTCCTTTTTGGGGAAAAGGATAATTTTGGTTTGAATAAGGGCTTTTATGACTTGATTCCCTTTGACGGTCAGGTTACACGTTCTTGTTGCGTCGATGATCTCGTTTCGTCAATTCGCACATGCACACACATGATTGATGCATGTACTCTACCATGCCATTGACACATGAATCAAAGACGTGCGGCTGGCCTCTGAGGCTTTCTGCATGGTCGCTTGGCAAAACCTGGGCCGAAGCCGATCGATCAATACGCACGCCTGTTTTACTTTTACTTTTTCTTTTTAGGGAACAAGTGGATGAGACAAGAGCAAGCTACTCAGGGCTAGTCCCGAATCGAGATAGATGTTCGGTATTTCCCGTCTGTGGGAAGATTGACCTTGCTCGTTTTGATTGATACAGAATTCAAGACGATCTGGACTTGGGAGTGCCCCATGCCAAAATCTAGTGCATTCCTGCTCCAACTGGAATTGCTTGTCACGGAAATTATCTCCCTAGACGGTAAAAGTCAAGAAGCTACGGTATGCATTATGCAATATCCTGACCAGCAAGTTAGTATGTCCGGGCCTCTCTAGCTCCGCACTTACTGAACTAGTCACTCGGATATTGTTCAAGACCCAATGCGCCTTTTTACTTTTTTTTTCAGTCGCTCCGGGATCCTAGTGCGTTCACGAGCCCCCCCCCTCGGGGAGGGGGGCCGTTGCCGGGTCTGGAGCTTCATTTGTTATCTCCAAGGGCACGATAGGCCAGCATGCCTGTCTGTGTTACACTGAGTGAAATGAAAGCCTACTCGCCCTGGTCTTGTAGCGCGATGAAGCTACTGCACGTGCGGCTGGGATGTGAATCACTCTACTCCATCGTACCGAGGGGAAAGGGGGAGTCCAGGCCATTCGTTTCGTCGGCCGCGTCTGTTTTTACTCGGCGAGTCTTGGTGAGCTCCTAAACGAGCAAAATCTTCGAACCGCGCAGATGCAATTCATCCTTTTCATGTGAAGGTCGTGTATGTTTGCCGCAGTGGAGACCTTTCGCTTTTCCAGCTCAGTGCGAAGTCCGAACAATGAGAGCTCAAGGCTCTTCACGTCAGTGGCAGAATGAATTGCGAGATCGAAACGCCTCACTCCTTTTTTTTTAAAATAAAAAATAAAAATAAAAATAAAAATAAAAAGAAGAAGAAAAAAAAGTTGTGCATCTTCTCGCTTCCCAAACAGGGGTTTGGTGTTGGCTCAATAGAGAACCAGAATAGATCAGAAAAAAAAAGAAATAAAAAAAAAGAAACCCAGTCATTATGATTTCGAACCCTCGACAGCCTATCAGTGGGAGATGCCGTCGTTGGGTATGAGGAGATTCATGGAATTACTAGCAAGTCGGGTAACTGCTGAGCCGACATTTGTTCGCCAAACCATTGATTTTGTTTCCCCCCTCGATCACCTTCCGCATTCTTCATTGTGACTGACTCGTAAGTGTGTCGCAGGAAACCAATGATTCGATGCGTTCACTGAGATTTGGACGATACACGCGGGCGTCTCCAGATGTGTACCGTAATGGCCCCCACCACACGGGGCCAAGCCGCTCCCGACTTGACGAACACCTTGAGAAAAAATTGGCCACGGCGTTGGAAAGAAAAAAAAGATGCTGGAAAAATCCCCTTGTGCCGTAGAATCCTGTGCTCTTATAATGATGAAATATATGTTATTGTCAGAATGGGCCATGCAGGAACCTACCTTTGGCTTGGCTTGGTTCCATATTCGTTGGACTTGCAGAAGTATGAAGCGGATGGCAGCAGCGTCGAGAGTTTTTCCTCCGCACTCGAGGCATCGGGTGCCTCCTCCGGTTATCTGGGCTTTGCGGCGGTCTGGTCTGGACTGCGCTGCCTTTGCCCCGTTTCGGACTGGAAAAGGAGCTAGTTGGGGGCCCTCAATTGAGAATCGACTTGTGCTGATTGTTTTAATATCATGGGAGGTTCACAGGTCCCCTACGTCTTTAATCCCACCCCGGGGACCACAGGACTTCTCAATGCAGGCATCCTACCAACGACCTTTCTGTGCCATCATCATTCTCCAAGCACTGAAGGATTCCAACCGTCTCCACAGCGCTTTCACTGGCAATGCATTTTTCACCTCCAACCGTTCGGCGGGGAAAAAAAAGGACTCATTTCGCTTAAAGCTTACCTGAAAGGTGTTCGGCTTTTACGCTACGGCTCTTGAGCATGGGGCGAATTCGGTGCTGACCGGCCACGCGATAGGATGCTTCGGCTGTTCTAGTGAACTCTTTTTTTTTCTCCATGAGGCTCTGGAGATTATACTTTTCTAACCGTCAGCCTCCAGTGACAGCGGCAAGATCATTCACTGCGTCTTGTTTCTTTTCTTGTCACTGTGGAATGCCCGTCTGACCATGTGGGATCATCAGTCAGATTCCGGTTTTCTGTCTGTGTTTCGTGGTCTCCGGTCCCGTGTTTGTTTGGGGGACTCGAGCTTCCCAAACTGTCTCGCGTGTTTTCTTCGATAATGCAACGTTTCCCGTCTCAAATCAGCTTTGAACGGTTGCAATTCTTTTTTGAGCTACAAAGGTGTGGAGACTGAAGCTGAAGAGTCGATGCACGAAGCATGAATTCTCCGGCCTCCAGGACTCTCTCGCCCACCCCCCTTTTCCCCCATTACTCGTGTGCCGTTGCCGATCAACCTTCTCCACTAGAGGATGTATCATGATCATCGTCATCGCCATGTCGAGGACTGGTTTCGCTTTGATTTTGATTTTTTTTTTTCAGCCCGAAACACCCCATTGATCTGGAGCGATGCAAGCGATACAAAAATCGACAATTGAGGCTCCGCTTCCTGCCCACTACCCTCATTCGGTGTCAGCATTTCAGGAAGGAGCTGTCCAAGACCAAACTATGTCCGATCGGTCGAATCCGCAGAGAGATTGTAACGTTCCGGCTTGAAACTTCAACTTGTGCCAATCTAATGGGTCGCTCTTGATGGGGAGTCAGGCAATCTGTTCTCTTGGTGACCATTGGAGCTGTTCTGCGTTAGGCCAGCCAGCCCCGAGCCCCAGAGGATCCGCCCCGCATGTCGTGTTCGGAGTCAAGAACCGTGTCAGGCAGAACTCGAACTCGGCTCCGAAGACACAGGCGGGACCTTGGCCTTGAAAGTGTCCGAACCGCACCGGACGAGAGAAAATCGGGGAGTTCGAATCTTGAGGGTGGTCGTCTGACTGTGTTGGAGAAGTTCTTGGGAGTTATTCCTCAGCCACTGAGGCGAAAGTCTTGCAAGCCTTTTCCCCCCTCACCATTTGGAACTCCACTGAAGGATGGCCGTGTCACAGATGACAGGAACGTGGACGGGATAGAATGGGTCCATTCACGTTGACCTCCTTCCCCTTCAAATGGGCCCGTGAATGCTGTCGATATGCAGAAATAGAAACATTGAGTACAGTCAGACAGCCATCGAATCTTGGATGATCGTGCGGGCGCGGACGGGATTGGCCCCCGCTTCTCCGCAGGGAGAAGGAGGAGAGAGTGTGTATGTGAGAGGGAGAGAGACAGAAAGGGAGAATGAGTGAGGGAATGGATCACCTGGGTAAGGGGGTTGGTGGTTGTTTCAACGTTGTGTGCTCCGTCGATCAGATTTGGAGAAGGTCTGGGGAGGGGGTGGCTCGGGGTTGCGTTGCGCGGGGAAGATCTCACTTGGCAGACATGAGAGGCCGAGACGCTTTTGCTCGGCCTGGATACTCTGTAGGGCAGAAGATAATCAACGGTAGGGAGGATCAGGGATGGATGCGTCTTTGTACATTTGCAGAGTCGTACTTGCCAGTGGACAGCCACAAAGGCCCGGGCGGGAGACAAGCCTCCTCACTGGTGAACGTGGGTAAAATGTAATGCAGAGGCAACAAGCTAGAGCAAGGCGAACGCTATCGACGTACCAAGACCCCATGCTGCAGCCATGACTAGGTCATCCATTCACACCTCTCCGATAAGCTTTTACGTTCGCATGTGGTGGTAGGGGGATTTTTGGGAGGTGCGTCTCTTGTCTGCATTCGGCAGGCGTTGAGCTGACAATAAGAGGTGAGGAGGGAATTGGAGAAGACAGGGTGGGCGCCACACCAAGCAGCATCATGGCTGACAATGCAAGAACTGGCGAAATGGGGAGCTGGGTTGCAGGGCCGGCCCTGCGACCCAGCTTTCCAGATCCTCGCAAGAACCATGCCTTTCGCTCGCTCGAGGATCTTGAATGAGCGTAAGTTGTCAGGTATCATTTGACCGAGAGAGAAAAAAAAAAAAAAGAAAGAAACCAAGGGATAAATAGGAAATGAAGTTTCATTTCTGTGGACAAAGGTCCAACAACTTGAATACAGATGCGCATAGAAATTTTTCAGACTGCCACCCGGTGATATGTGCAAATCGCGCTAGAAACGATAGTAGGCCGACCTGCAAAGCATCATAAAGAAAGTCAAGAATAAAAATAAGAACAACAGAAGCACAGTCGAAAAAAAAAAAAAAAAAAAAAAACAAACAGCCTCCCAGCGTCACTATTCAAGGTCGAGAAACAGGTAAACAGTAAATTCCGCCCCATACAGATGACAATGGTTGCGAGAATGCAATGGAAAAAGAAAGACTCCCGCCAGGTATCACAGGCGCGCAAAATGGGACAAGATGGTAAAGAATTCAAATAGCCTCCTGGTATCCCAGCATGATCTTGCATGAAGAACATCAAAAACACAAAAACAGAGAAAAACTTGGGTGAACGAAACCACAGACGATCGAGAGTCGAGAGTATCAAAAAGAAAAAGAAAAGGAAAAGGAAACACTGGAAGCAAAAGACTTTTCCAGGTGAGGGTCAAACCACTCAGGCCGTTTCAGCATTTCTGGAGAAACTCATGGGTCTGACTAAGATGATCATGTCGATATCCGTGACTGACTCGATTTCATCTCGGTGCCCTCACGCATCCAGGGGTACCAAACATTGGCCCATTCCCTGACACCAAATTTGGGAGCACCGGACTCGACGCCCATCGACGCACCATCACGGAGGAACTCGCCGTCGCGCATACGTCGTTGCTCTCGAAGGGTAGGGCACTTTTTCTCCTTGATGAATCGGTAGAATTTACATTGGATCCCCTGGAAGCCCCGTCGTTGTCGACTGGGGAACTGACGGTTAAAGCTCTCGCGCACTTCTTTCCATTCCTGGCAGAGGTCGACCCGGTGGTACCAGATAAAGTACATCTCTTCTTCCTCGTACTTGGGTCGTGGCGGCCGCCGCCGGTCGCCGTTGTTGCTCGAGCTGGAGGAGACGGAATCGTACCGCTCGCGTGGGTGGTACGGGTCCGGCGAAGAATGCGTGGACTCGTTCGTGGGTCGGTAGGACAGAAACATGTGGTGATGATGCTGTTGGCTGTTCCCCGAGTGGGGGCTGTGATGGTGATGGTGGTGAGGATGGGGGTGGTGGGAGCTGCTGCTACTGCTGCTGATGCTGCTGCCACCACTGGCGTGGCCCGTAGCCGAGGATGCGCCGCCGGGGCTCGTGTCATGGTAATCGTGATATCTTCCGTACCAGTATTGGTTAGGTGATGGTGGGTAGCCCGGCGAATGTAAGTAGCCGCCGCTGTGCGACGAGGATGACATGACCGCGTGCTGGCTGCTGAAGGGAGATCCTGCTCGGCTACTCCGTTCCTCACGGCCGTCATCACCAGAAGGGTTCAAGAGCGAGTCAATCTTCATTCTGCCTTGGCGCGCTGGGGGTGCATCTGATTGACGGCGTGTGTAGGTTTCCGTGCAGGAGTCCATGGTGGTGATTGTGCTCACGGGTCTGCTCTGAGAAGGTAGTAGTACCCTTGATGGTCGGATGATGCTTTGCTGTCCCAGTCTCTGATTCACTTTCTCGAGGGAACGAAGATCACAGCAGCCGAAAACAAAAATGGAGAAATTGATCTGTAGTAGTCGATCATTCAATGCGTTGCTGGAGATGATTGCGAGCCCTGATCTGTACAGTTCCACGAATGTCGGAAATGTTTGGGGAATGACGTTGGTATCTGTTCCGCCTTTTTCTCTCTCTTTTTTTGTTTTCAAAACAAAAAGGGATAACGAGATCGAAAGAGAGAGAGAGAGCGATAGAGAGATAGAGAGATATTCCAAGAGGAGGTGCGGGCCGTTTATTAGTTGTATTATCAATCACCTGGCGAGAAGCGCTTGAAGAGTGGTTTCGACAGTGACGATCCCAAGCTAATCACGGGAAGCTCGTGGTGTCAACAGATTGACAGGTGGAGGAAGAATAAAAATAAGACGAATATCAATCTCGATCACACCTAAGTTCGAAGTTGAGAATGAAGAGGGAGCGCAAGGTTTTGTCGATCGAAACGAAATTTCGCATTTGTGGTCGATCACCTGGAGAATACGGGGCTTAAATGAGGAAAATGGTAACAACGTAAAATTACTGCAAGGAAAAACATCCGCCGTGAAGGAGGAGAGGTAAGAGAAAAAAAAAACGAAGAAAAAAGAATATAAAACGAAAATAAAAAAGAAAAAGAAAAACAGAATACCCCAAGAAAATAAAAAGAATAAAGATGGAAAATGTGTTAATAGTTAAATCGTTCCGATCCCTGAGAGCATCGGACGCATCAAATAAAAAAAAGAATTTCGGACATGTTTTCAAGGAAAAAAAAAATCCTCATGAAAATCAAAAATAGTCCCAAGGCTAAGACTCGCGGTTGGGTGCGCTCGACCAACTGTCCGGGTCAGGCTGGGCTTTGCACTTTGGCCCCCTCCTCCCGTTGGGTTCGACCAAAATGGGGTGGTACCGCGGATACACAACGCGCGACCATTTGGGTAGGCGTTCTGGGGCCAGATTTATAGTGAAAAAGACCATGGGCGAGTTGCCTGACTACCAAGACTCAATCGTGTCCTACCGAACAAGTACAAACTATGAAGGACACCACCGAGCGTTCAGAGAATGGTGTATATCTTGCCGTCGAGATGCTGAGCTACCGTACGGAGATCGATACTCAATACGAAATCGGTAGTTCGGAATTCCATTCAGACCGCACGGGTTGAGGATCCTCAAGAGAGAGCAGCAAGTGGTGGGGTAGCCAGTATATTATTAACCAGATTTTCGCAACGGTAGCAGCAATTGAGCAGTGGACAAATGGTCCCTTGAAGGGCAAACTCGAGCTTTTGGACCCACCCCCAGACGAGTGGGAATTGAACTCAAAGGATGGACACCGGTGAACCAAGACTTATCATGACTTCCGCGGATGGTCCATGTCCAGGGTGTCGGCGACATCCACGCTGCGAGTGCGTACAGTCATACACTACGTTCTGGGATGCCTTAACACCGACTTTTATTATATGTAACCAGGATCTACGCAACCGCTCATCTTGAACGACAGGTGATATCATCTCGCCACCTGGATAGTAAAGGGAATAGCCAACTACACCATCAGGGTGAAATTGATATGGTCTATTAGTCTACTAGCTTTCGTGAAAGAGGTCCCTGGGCTGGTGGCGATCCCGTCGACCCCGTTTCCACTTTCGGGGTGTCCGTGTGAATTCAATTCATCTGAATTGGTGGGGATCAATTGAAATTTGGCAGAAATGTGCAGATTTTGTCGAGTACGCATCAGACACTTGGACAGTGCATCGATACTGCAGGCTCCATTGCACCACGAAGAGGAGTTTCTGCGGGTCGGGTAGGACGCCTGGCTCGTTGTCGGTCATGTTCGGCTACCGATGACTATTTCGTATTTACCGTGATAATTCCAGGTCGGATGGGTACCACTTTTTGCCAGGCTTTCTTGGTAATTCATCTCATTTTATGGTAACAGGATCAATTAGTTCAAGTCCTTTCATTGAGGCGTATTATTCCCTCCCCCCTTTGCCTTCTAAAGCTAGAAGCGCCGCGGCAATTTTTCTGATCACCACACCACGCACGTCAGGACGAAGAGATTACTTGCCATGTCATGGTTCCAGATTGCTCAAAGAAATGCCGACCAGGCAATCATGCATCTCTATCAGGAACAATCAACTGTTTTTGAATACCCCTTCTCCCTTCTTCTTCTTTTCTGAGTTTCCGTCCAGCAGCAATTATCTTTTATTCATCGTGGTGTCGCATCTGCAGTTTCAAGGATACTCAAATTCAACACGAGGCAATCATGAGCGCCCGTACAGTGGGGGAGCCCACATCTGTCGATAATGTATGCTAAACCCAGAATTACAGCCGCGTTTCTCGTCCTCTTACCTTTTGACATCCCAAGATGATACCCGGCTCTGCGCGAGTAAGCCATGACAAATGACACCAACTGTGGGGACGGCGGATATGGTGTATCATACGTTTCACCATACGTTTTCCATACCGTCTCATAGTGGTATGAACTCGGCGCAGGAGTGATACATACAATACAGCTCTTTCCCGTGTTTTTTTTTAGGAGCCGAAATTACGAAAGTGCCGCCCATGAGAACGTTGACATTCACACTGTCTGCCTAGAGTCTGAGGGTCCATGTACCGCGTACATAAACTTCAGGATCGAAAGTATACGTAGTCCCTCCTGGCACGCGGTGCAGTATCGATGCAGTCTCGTTCCGTGATCGAGTACTGAAGAGTTTTCGTATCCATCGTCGAGATTGGCCAAAGATGGGGCTTTGCAATTGTTAATGAGGCCACTTAGCATGCGCCACCGTGATTTCTTCTGAGATAGAAAAAGAACACCCCGGACTGCCGTGACGACTGTTACTACCGATGTAACCTCAAGTTGAACTCGCAAAACAATGAAGAGATGAGATTTCTAGACGGGAAGACCACGGTAACATACTCCAAGGCGTACTCAGGGAGTGCCTCAGTCTGCGTGAAAGGATCCACCCTCCAAACCCTGAAGTGGGCAAACAGGCGCCCAACGAGGGGTCAAACCCCGGAGAGGAGACCAAACACAATGTTGGCGATGACCAGTGCAGTGAAAGGTTGGAGATCAGAGTACCGAGCTGTCTCCTGTCTCCTTTCGTCTATTCGATTGCCCCCTGCTTGAGAAGGGTTCCACTCCGACTACTGCTTTCGAAGTGTCAGACCTCAAAAATAAGGCAGGCAGGGGTCATAGCATGAACATCCATGCTACACATATGTACAGGACTCGAGGACTTTGTACATACAAACACAATACTGAATGAATGTCGAGGCTCAAGAATACTCGGAGTTCATTACATTCTTTGCGCATATATACTGAATCTTACCGGTGAACGCGGCGGTCCTGTACTTCTGGTGACTCATTGCTAGTATGTCAATACAGTCCATTGCATTCTCGAAAGGTCCATCGATCGCGCATTTCCATTGCCCCCTCCACTTTCTGGCACTACGTTAGTACGTGCAGCAATTCACTGCCAGTATCTTTCCACTGAATCTTTCCTAGTGGTTGGGAGAAGAGGATCGGGTCAGGACCACAGCGCCGAAACTGGGGCCTCGAATGCATGCGATTATGCGTGAAGCCTTGAGAGACATGAGTTAGACGCCATTACCCTCCCCATTTTCTTTTTTTTTTTTCAATTTTGATTTGAGGAGCTCGCCCTCTATCATCTTGCACTGCAACCCCCCTCCTTGTTCCCCTCCTTCAAAACTACTTTCGTAACCCACCAACTTTTCAGCATAACGTCTCCATCATGAAACCCTTGCCCAGTTGATGGGCCTTGGAGTGGACTCGGTGGAAAGGCGCTCTGACCCTTGAAGCAAAGATGAGGTAAAAAAAAACACCCCCCCTTTTCCCCGCCAGAAATCATCCGCAGCTCGGGAGGGCCCTCTTTTCGCGGGTTCGTCAGCCATGGTCGTAGTTTTTCATTTTTTTTCTCTTGATGTTGTCGTTTTAGAAATAGATTATATCTGTCTAACTGTATGTAGATTTTTCATATCCTCCTCTGTAGTAAGATTTGCCGAGCATTTGCATCCATTTTGCAGATTGGCGTCGATGGGCCCAAAAAAGAACCATCTGAAAAACAAGAGGGAAGGACATGCCGCCGAAAAGTTAAAAAAAACCAACATAAACGCACCGCGTCTATTGGACTATACAATCGTCACCTGTGACGACGCCTGCCGTGGCACTGGGATTCAACGACGAATGAGGGGGACGAGCTAATGCGGGCTCAATTCGGCCTCAGATGCAGTGGGTGGAGACTTTGCGTCTGCCAGCGCATCTGCAATTTTTCTTACCATTTTTCTGACTGGTGTGATGGAATTTTGGAATTTTGAATTATTTAATTTTTTGTTGATCTTCCGAGAGTTACTGAGAAGGTCGGAAGACGCGAATACAAGACTACATATTAATGCGACTAATAGGCCACTCGTGGATTTTAAAGATCATGCTTTGAAGAGAATCAGATCAAGAATGCATCCATGTGGCTTAAATCAGAGTGTCCTGCTGATAGGGAGTGCAAGAAGCGCCCTCATGCTAATAACCACATAACGTGGTTAGAAAGGTAGTGATTTCCTTGGTCTGTTCCTTTTTCTCGCTGTCTCCGCCATTCCTTTCTCTTATCATCTATTCTTTCACGGGGCAATGAAATCTGGTTATCATGATCAAACCACTTGCCGCCAATTGCTTCTGATCTCCGTGTCTCTTTGGACGAATGATCCTTGGAACCGTTGTTTTTCTTTACAGGGGCCCTGGTCGGGTCGAGTTGATTCGTATTCTTTTTGACTCATGAAGTACATCCCACTAAAGTTAGTATGGTAGTGCTTATAAATTCGCAGGACTAGTGGTTCTAGTCAGTTACTAGGCATGACGGCAGTGTCCAGTCAAGGTACAAAGTACAAAAGTGGTACTGGAGTTGGTTGTTTGACTGGCCGCGACAAATGATCCTGAATCATGTTGATCTTGCAAGGTGGCGGGAAAATGGGGCCGAGGCGGGTTTTCTTCATCCCCTAACAAGAGCTGACCATGGGTTGACTACTCTCCTGATATAAGGAAATTCGTCCAGTACTCATGATTTGTTAGCCGCGTCAACACTGGGGGAAATGGTGAATCATAGGTACTCTCCCCAGTTAAGAATGCGTATAGTAACGTACCGGCGCATCCACATCGATTGATGGGTTGTGTACATGGTATAACGTAATTATGTAGAGATATGCTGAGAAATCCCTGGGATACCAGAAATCACCTTTCACCTAATGAAGAAATTAATCGGAGGGCATTTTAAGCGCACCTCTTTCGGCCAAGTGTGGAGATGTTTGAAGTGAGCAGATCTTGTAGGGATATGCTCCAGCCTTCAATCTAGCGTCTCTGCCTAGGCGGAAGCCTGAGGTGGTCAATTTATCGGTAACACCCGGGAGCACAGTCAAAAATTCTAAAACATGGTTTCCACTGTAGGGAACGTGCAGGCAATTTGAAGCATGAGATCTTCCGCCCGTACAGTCTGGGCTTATAGGGAATTCAGCCGAATGTCGTCGAGTTGACAGGATTACAGCTAGCTTGCACTTTACCTCCCAGAGAACCACCGTCCCCCGTCTCTTTGGTATGGAAAAACAGGCCCAATTATCCGATTTGAATGCTATCTCGTCGGCCGAGGCCGCTTGATCGATCTGAGCTTCCGTCTGAAAGTTCGACCTAGAACACTCTCCTTCTGCCCCCAATGAGAGGATTAATTAAAGTAGAGAACTGCACTGAGTTAACTGGTGTACAACAGCCTAGCCAACAGCGGCTAACTTGCAGGCGCTCCGTGTCAAGTAGATGCAATTGCGCCCTAACCTGCATGGCCTTGTCTTGTCCTCTACTTCCCTTTCCTGGCGACTATCGCGCGGTTGAATCTGCTGCTCCTGCACTCAACATGGCTATGTGGCTCAAGGCAGACACACTACTGCCGTGGGCTGTAATGGGCGGTGGAGGTCGACTTCCCATACCCGGTTTTTACCATACATCAACAAAGTCTGCGAAACTCCGCGGATTTAGACGATCTTCTTCAGGATGAAAACCTGACCTCTAACGGCGTGTGGGAACCGGCCGATCGATTCGGCCGATCACTCGCAGTATGCAGACAGATTGAGTAAGGGGGCATGTCAAAAAATGCAATTTGCACATGCTTTGTATCTCCAAAGCTACAGAATATTAATTAGACGTGTAGATTAGTAGAATAGATAGATTGCAGACCTGTTCTTACATAAATCGCGTGTACAATATGATTGGAGATTCACACAATAACCGCCAATACAATACAATAGTATACACAGCAAAGTGTAGTGGAGCCGGCGTAAAGTACCGTCCGAAACATGCATCACGCATGGTTGGATCAAAATTATGAGAATTACATCCTTCAGGTGATAAAGTCCGAGCCTACCAAAGTCAAAGAGGGAAAGCTTTGACGCTTAACGGCTGTCGCCGCGCCTCTTGTTCTAGAATGTATGAAAATGCCGCGAAAGAAAAAGACCTGGATGGTCAGAAAAATACCGGATACGTTCATTTTAAGCGAGGTGCTTGAACTGAGATCAGATCCCTTCTGCCGACATGCTCGAGGGAAATCAGGCTGCAGTACAATCAGTACTGACATGGATGATTGTCCAGGTAGGTCGCTGGCGTTGCATTTCCGATTGACTTTACAGGTACTGACGAAGCAGCAATTGATGACCCTATTAGGAATTGGCGATTGAAGCATTGGATTGGGAGTCGATCATCATCCTGGGAAGGGAGGGCATGATCCTTGTTCTCCTGGTCTTGTTTCTTGGCCACTCCCGTCTTCTTGACACTGCGCTGCAGCGCTTATGTACTGGCTCAAGTGATCTGGTCACCCACGTACAAGATGCACATCCAGGATTACCATGTTAAGAGAATCCTCCGGAGCGCCAGACTTCGCATCCAGTTCAGCTCTTTAGGACGAGGATTGGACATCTTCTGTTGCCTGTAGTCCCTGTATCATTTGAGACCAGCATCGAATCAAAAAAAAATGAATGAAATAAAGGGGGGGAAACAAAACAAAAAAAAAGAGCCTTGACAATTCGAGGCGGAGGAAAGCTCCCGTTTCCGTGCAGATCAGATCATCGTGGCCCCTCCCTCTCTGACTTTCCCCCGGGGGTTAAAGCCGGAATCCTGGCAATTTCGTTTCCCAATCACGACGCTCCCGCGACGATTCCTTTGTGAGTCTTGCTCAACCGTTCGACGAGCTCACGGAGCAGAACAAGCAGGCTCCACTTTTGATTGCCATCCCCTTGACTCGGGAGGTTGTCGAAAGTTGAAAGTCCAATCATGAGGCAACAAACCAACGCCGTCGGTTCGCGTAGCCGCAGCCGGTTCTGGTCACGTGAGTGAACGTCCTGCGGCCTCGTCCGAGCTCCGAAGCGCACCAAGTGACTAGTTTGGAACGCCTTCCTAAAAGCGTTCGTCTTGATCGACCCAAGGCGTCCTGGCATCTGCACCCCTTTGACACCAAAAGTATGGTTCTGACACTGTGCCGTACTTTGCAGAATGTCATTCCTAAGAGCGGCCAGATACTAGATTGCTTGCGCCTTTGCTGGCTGCTTCTTCCTCTCCTTCGTCTTTTCTCTGTCCCTGATCGGCTCGAGTGCCGACGTTTGCTGGCTTGAGGACATGCACTATACTAGTGCTATATCTGTCGCGGATTGTTGCTGGACTTCCGTCTCCAGTCAGGGTAATTTGTGGCGGCGGATGGTGGAGTTGAGGGCTGTAAAGATCACCTCAGAGGGTAAGCCAGCCCGTGCCTAGCAGCGAATAGTCTGCTCATGAATGCTTCCTAGTGGTCGTTTGCGAGTCATGTCGTGCATATTGCATTCACCCGATCCTAGCAAGTTCCATCTCCCCCCCCCCCCTCCTCCCTGCCTTTAAACGACCAGCGATCACCGACGGCTGTCCACCTGGCGCAGCTTGCTGTAGGGTGGAAACTGGAACGTGGTCTCAATCGCCAGTTACTTGGCCGATCCGATGGCCAATCAGTGGAGCTGTCTGGCGTGCATTTCTGTGATGGGTTGAACACATCCTTGACCATGACGGAGATGGACAGTTGACCGAACCAAGGATGCTTTCGACCAAGACAGGGAGAAGCGTTCAGAATGGCGATGCTTAACGCTTATCGACCATACAGCATAGAAGCCGATTCCGATGTCGATCATCATCCTTCCCCCCGCTTTCTTTTTGGCCCTCTCCTCTTGCGTTCCTCCCCCCCCCCCCCCCCCCCTGAGTCTCGATTTTTGATCTGGTCGTCGGGCAGCCTAAAACCTGATGAATTTCTCTTTTGTGCACTTTGACGTCGATGAACTCTTTTCGGCAAAGTTATGCAGCAGTCGGTGGCAATCCTGCAGAGCTTGTTTTGGAATGGTGGTCAACAATCATGATAAGTATGATTGCCATAGAATACCTCATTATGGCATGATATCCATGAACATGTCAAAGCGCCGCCACGGACGGTAATTTCATTTGATTGCAATTTCACGGAGAAAGTGGTGAGGGCCACCCTGGTCCAAGACTCCTGGATCGGGCCTTTCGAGACGCCATCCTAGTCTCCTCTACCTGAAGTCCACTTTTCTGTTCCGCCCCCCCACTCCTGGTCTCCCCACTTCTCTAGCGATAGCCGCCCGTCTGCAAAGTTGCTCCCAACTCCCTTTCCAACAGCGCTCGAACATGCTACAGCCTATATTTTGATTGATGTTGGCTAGGTTAGTGGGTCGATGTGACGTTGGCGTGGCGGCTGTACCCTAGCATGGAATAGCACAGAATGTCTGTTGTCTACGAAGCGCAGACATTGTCCGAGAATGGAAAGCGTCGCAGAGCTAAGAGATACCAGGGGGGGGGGGGGGGGGGGAGCGGTGGAAACCACTCCAATACTACCGTGCTACCGAAATGCTACTACAGTACATGGTTATACCCCACGGCTAGTCTATCCAGGCTCCCGAATTTCATGGAGAATTGGAGAATGGCGACATACCTGATTGGAAAAGGAGGATTCTCTTTCTCTGGTGTTCACGGGATTCTTGGCCCCGTGCAGACGCGGAGGGAATTGCGGGTGCTTGCGAGCCAAGTCGGAGGAGATGCTGCTCTTATCCAAGCCGTATTATACCTCGAGATTGATATCCAGGTTCTGTATCGTTCTACAGCCTGACATCTGATCCACAGCGCCCTGGCTGGGAAGTGCAGCGGCGGACCGGGAGGAGAAGGTCAGTGAAACACAGACAACCCGCCTGAATCCACAAGGTGAATGGGCTGCGGGCAGCCACCGAGTAGAATTCGGACTGGAGTCTGCGTAGAGCCATCTCGAGATGCAGCTAGCGGTGCGTAAATGCAAAGCCGCAACACCCGCGCATCCCTCATCTGAGTGGATTACGTCTTCCCACCAGCCTTTTCTGTCCCCTCAGCGTCCGAATTTGCTTTTGCCTGTCCCTCTCTCCTTTGGCCTCTTTTAATCACGGCTCCGACGGTCGCGCTGCGAACAGGTCATTATGTCAATTCTGTACATTTTTGGGACTGGGGGCGAACTAATTCTCCATAGGTCTGGCATGATATTGGCTCGATTTTCTTCTTCTCACGTTGAAAGATCTGATGCAGTGGGGCTGACCCCTCACTCGTAAGCACCTATATTTCTATGAAGGAAGCAGGAGTACATATTCGACCAGGATACAAGACACCGATCCAATGCACAGCTGCACACTGTGCAAATGCGGTCCAGGACAAAAGGCAGGCATCGACCACCGGGCTCAAATTATGACCCGGGTGATGATCTCATCACTGCTGTGCCCTTTCTTCATAGGGCTAGCATTGGGTGAAAAGGCGGGAGAAAAAGGGGTGAGGAGAAGAGGAGGAGGAGAGGGGGGGGGGAAAGGAAAAGCATGCATGATGCATGATGCATACAACCGGAAGCCGAAGCTTCCCCAACACGTCCGACTTGCGCAATGCCCCGTCATGAGCATTTGAGTGCAGCGAGTTCATCCCCGAGTGCATGAGGGGAAGAACACCATCCGCCGATATTCTTAGATCATTCGATCACACAAAAGACATGCTGCATGCAGAGCAGAAGACGGTCACCGGTCTGGTCTTCAGCACATGACCCTATCACATAGGTACGTCCCGCCAACGGTGAGATGTTCATTTTGCGGAAAGAAAATCCTGCACTTGGTTCTTATAGGCGCGATACCTGATGACGACCTCGTCGGAATTATCAAAGATTCCGTACTGAGCCTTATTCGTGGAGAGTCTGGCAGCATTGGAAATGCCACCGGTTGTTCCTCCGCTTTTCTCCCTGAAGGGCCTCTGATTGGTTTGATATGGCTCCGTCGATGATCATTGGCCGTCGGCATCCGGTCGGGTTTTGTGACTTGGTTACATAGCCCTTGAGACGTGCGCCTTTATTTGAACTAACACTCATTTGTACTTCTGGGAGGCACTTGACCATGTCGCGATACACTGCCTTCACACTTGTACATTGTCTGCAAGCCACGACCTGGGGGTGGTGAGATGCTTTGTGTGTAGCACAAAGCATCACAATACTCTGTTTCTTCCCCTCCAACTCGAGTATTCTCCACGAGCCACGGCCATCGGCCAGCCAAATCAATTTTTTTGGGCTGAAATCTTGATCCTGTTCAGTCCAATGAGTGGAATTTGTCACTCTATCGGGCATCCGCCACGAATCCTCCAGATTGAGAACTCTCATCCCAAGCGGGCCATTCTGCTGCGGTACGAGTAATCACTGCCCCATGAATTGACTGATCATCTTCAAGAAAAATGCTCACTATCGGATGGATTACCGATTTTCCTGTTCTCCGTAGACAAATGACCGATTGGGCAGAATACAGCAGTAGCCTTGCCATTAAAGATCACTTTACTACATCGATGTGAACGACTCTGAGCCTACGGGCCTTGACGGAGGCTGTATTTAGCTATAGCTGTATGGCAACATCCACAATGAATAGAGTCAACAACACAGCGTAAACACCTGCTGTGTTGAGATGTTGCTCATCCGCCGGTGTCTCTTGATCAAGACCACCTAGTGAACGGGTTAGCCGAGTCCTTAGAATGCGGAATTGGATTTTGTTCGGCGGCCGAAGTAATCCGCTTCGGGTCCGAACATGTAAAGCTATGGCCTCCAAGCTCAGCCGCATTGATGCGCTGCGCTCGGCTGGTCCGCCTCAGTGCAAAAGTTAAGGTTAGACCGGCCCTTTAGCTTGTCCTGAGAGTTTAGAGCAACATTGATGAAATAGCGATGATATCCTGTACAGTCAATACATAGTTTTGACTCTTGTGTGTATCTGTGTAGTGTGTGGCTGTGTGCTGATCAGACTACGAGTTCGTTATTCCCCCTGGGGAGTTTCAAACCGACGATGAAAATTCAATTTCAGTATGTACATATACATGTAATTGAACCATACGGGTTACATATGTATTCTATGTACTGTACTCGAAACTGTGAAATTGATGAATCGATGCACGTGGTCATGGCTGGTATTTTAAAAGACAATACTGTATCCTCGGAACCGGTCCAAACCCCGAATGACGAAGACAAAGGAAATCCGTCCATCCGAGACCCATGGAAAACCTGTCAAGAATGGATCCCATGTGGCTGACCGACACTCTTGCGTTTCCTGATTAAGAAACTGGTGTCGTGCACACAAAATCGTTCAGACCTTCATTTCCCCTGGCCTTTGAGCACACTGAGCCCAGTCGAGAATGGGGCCACCAAATCAGGCTCGAGGGGACACTAGTTCATTCCCCCCCAACCCCCTTTGATGGGGATGAAACCACGGTAAGATGACAAGGTCAAGTCTGAAGAAGAGCAAAGAAAACTTTCGCAAAATTCAAAAGCTTGAAACTTACTATAGACTCGAGACCGCCGCAGCCTCCAAGGAATAATCATAAGCAAGATGGAAAGACGGTACCCGGTACACGTAATGTCTAAGAAATATGAAGCGCTGCACGCGTGATCTGATGTTTGGGTCGCCTGAACATGGCGTGGGCTCGACGGTCCAATTTGATCGTGGGGGCGGCTGACGCCCAGTAACGCAGCCTTCTCCGCGGGACGAGGCTGCAGAAACTGCTCCACGAAGGTTGATCGCTGAAGAGTTTCCTGAGAGAGCGTGAAAGTTCAAAAGAAAATAAAGGAAAAAAGCAAAAAAAAAAAAAAAAAAAAAAAAAACAAGGTTAGAAAGGGAGAGAAAAAAATTCCTAACCCATCAGATTCTGCGTTAAGGTTCTGCGAGCTCGGAAATGGATGAAGATGAAGGTTTTAATCGGCTAACGTCTGCTTGGATAGCCAACTGTTCTCCTCGGTCTTTTTGTGCTATGAGCCCACTCCAACCCAGCCTGGGCTGGTGATGGATCTACAAATATACAAATACTATGCAGCCTGGCACCGCCCATTTTAGCGGTGGATCCGGCGTGTGCGCTTTGGGATCTTGATAGTGTTGAGATCATCGTGGATAAGCCGATTTTGGATGGGATCATACTGTAATCAGAAGGTAGAAGAACCGTCTGCAAGATTGAGAATGAACTTGTGAGGGGTCAATTATGACCGAGCGGCCAGTGAAGGTGGAGCGTGGGGGAGCGGGATCTCTTGTCTCGTCTAATTCATGTAAAGGATTGAGTAACATCAAGAGAAAAAGAAAAGAAAAGGAAACACTTATTACTCTGCGCTGAATTGCTGCACGAATTGGCGTATCAGGGACTCCTAGTGACCTACAACAGCTTACATTGCGCTGCCTTGCTGACGGCCAAGTGTTGAGGTTGGGAAGAATACGCGAGATGATCAGAACGATCCACAGGGTACAGAAAGATTTGAAGTGGCCTGATGATTCCCACTATTGGATTTGATCTCTTTGATAAAAAGAACAGATTGGCGCGGCGTGAGTGTAGAAGTATGAACGAGGCCTGTATCTGCCGACCTGAAGAAAATGCACGGTCGCTCAACCGTGTTTCGGCTCAGCGAGTTGGCGGGCCCCGTGCGGTTGGTGATTAACTTACCGTCGGTTTAAGTTCGACTCAAAAACCTTCTCCAGTTGTTTTTACATAAGACGCATGATGCGTTGACGCTGAAAGATGTGGATAGTTGTCTCAACAAGATTTCAGGGGGTGCTCGGGTGGAATTGATCTATCTACTAGGTAGATTCTACTCAGTCCTCGCTGCTCATCTTTGCAGCGAATGTGTGTGGAGTTGCGACAAGTTGGGCAGTTCTCGATATTCGTGAGAGTAATTTGCTGCTGTTAGAACATGGGAAGTCACTAGGTGACAAGTAGAGTGGCCGTGACCCTACCTCGGAGGTCATTCAACGGTTCTCCATGGTTTCATTGGCGCATAAAGTTCTTTGACCCAACAGACATGATTATCGTCTTCTGAAGAATCCGTGTTACCCACAGGATTCGCATCAAGGCTCCTCATCAACACTTCACAAAAGCAGGTCGTACAAAGTGGAGACTGGCTGCATGACCCGCCTCCGATCAGTCATTCGGTACCCATGCCTCCTCAGCCTCCTCGTGTTATGTGGATCTGTATCTACCATCCTCGCAGTTGAAGAGCCCAGAAATCTGCGAGGGCCGCCCGCTGGTCCTGTATTCAACGGCATTTCGCGCCAAGATGCTGTGAAGGATGAGGGGAGAAAAAAGAAGTAATGTGGTGGTACAGCAGGCTTCATTGGTGCGATCGACTCCAATCAAAGACCCAATGCAATATCGGCTTCTTGTCAGGGCTGCTGACATGGAGATCTCACCAATGGACACGCGTGGCCAAGGTTGCTGACCACATGGGACGCCCTACCTCACGTACAGGTTTGGCAGGTACCGCAGGGACCTACTTGGATGGAACTTTGATAAGCGACCCTAACTAGGTAGGTTCTATCTGAAGGTTTAAGACAAGACCTGACCGAAAATGGTCGCAACGGGATAGGATATTCGGCATTTATTCGGTTGAATTAGGGATGTCTCGCCTGAAATCTACCCCCATCACTGATAGTCTTCTGGACTTCCCAAAGTGATGTTGCTATTTTCCTCTGTCCTCGGCAGAGAGTCCAAATGACTGGTAAAGTTGCAACTGTGGGCCGGTTCTCGACACTCACCAGTACAAAGTATACCGTTTTATAATTAGGAAGGAGCCTCACGTTTTGAGGGGTGTGGTCAGCATTCATTTGCATCTGCACTTCGGACGGTGACTGCTTTTTGGTTAAGAAGTTGATTCGGACTCGAATGCAATTAAGATACCGACAGTTAGTTCCCTTTTTAAAGAGGCATGGCTCCCTCCACCAACTCTCATATCTCATACTTCTAGATGTCCTTGAGGTGATACATGTTTGGCAAAATTTAACCTTTTTGTAAAAGTGAAGCGCATCCCATTAGACTTTCAAGACGGAATTAGTGACGCCATGCACTCCGCACACGTGGTTCTCGGCAAATGGACACAACCCGTGACAAGTCCTTGATTCGATTATCTCGCAATTTACCGGCGGCATTCACAAGCCTTATTGTGACAGCCAAGAGGCGCCACGTGGAAGACACGGCTTTGAGTCTTGAAGTGGTTGTGAGTGGTACGTACTCCGTAGTGCGTAACTCCATAGCGGACTACAGTACTGTCCACTGGACAGTGTCCAGTGTCCAGTGTCCACGATTTGATTCGACCACACTGACATTATGTGGTTAAAACATGCGAATCGCTTGATTTTCCCGGTTGGAGGCGTTGCATACCTCGCAAAGCTAACCTGATCTATACACCTTCAATCTTCTTCTCAACGCCGGAGACTGCTTATGGTCCGTGGTCCTGGGCACGACCAGGTGCGTCCTCATTTAGTTCTGTCTAAACCCAAGGTATTCATTGGATCAGCTTCTCCGCTTTTTTTTCGCCCCAGACGAACTTTGACCTGTTTGGGTATGAACAGTGCTTGGACTCAAGAGGCATTCTATATCCTCCATCCTTCAGCGTGCCGATGTCCCCATCAAAATTGAGGCTGCGACGCCCCACCCTTGGAAGAGAAAAGAGAAATTCAACATTTCCCCCCCCCCCTTTAAGACCATCCTAGTCATGCATCTGAATGTGGCTACGGACTAGCAGCGAAGGATCGGTTTCTTCATGTGGTGGGTCCTGTCAAAGGCCTCCACGCGTGAAGTTGCTCGGATAGCCTGGAGTCGAACGGGACGAATCTATCGTTCTGCAAGACTTGGACAAATCAAGTGATGCGCTTCGCTCTGCTCACCTGTTCATTACATCGGATGAAGCCCGTAATTGTTTCATCATGTCTATCCCGGGGTCATTTGTGCCCGAATGATGACTTGGCAATTGACTCCATTTAGATTTTGTTGACGATCACGTCTGCAGTCACACTGTATGCCAGTGGAGGAGCCTTCAAGGCCACTTTGAAATGACCAATATGTTTGTGATAGGAAGCCATAAGAATGGCACTTGCACGCAAGCCTCGTGGGCTTCACGCTCCAGTTCATAGGGCTCTTCGCGCAAACTTTGATTTCTTTGTGGCAGTATAAATGCAGCCGTATAGATACACCCTGACCAAGGTCCAGCGCCATGGGCCTTCGGGAAGGACCAGGAGGGCAACAGATCGTGTGTAAGGCAGTTTGCCCGCTACGCACTAGTTACTTAGCTACCTACTACATGTAGCCTAGTAGGTACCAGGAGACCGGCTCATCGACTAGCGCTGACTTCGCAGAGCCTGTCTTTGATGGTCACCCCCAAATTGCTCGGTGGTGGCGCATCCAACTAAGATCCAAATATGAGCTGACTGTCCAGAGTGTAAATTTGTCATCTTGCATAATCATTATTCTTGTGTACCAGTTGGGTCTGAAGACCTGCTTGTCCTTTTTGGGGGTGATTGTCTTTCAGGCGGGATGCTTCCGAAGGCGAGCCCGAAATTGGGCCACGCGACCGGAATAGGATGTTGCAGCGCGGTTTCATGAGACAGTTTGGATGACGAGGAACCAGCAGAACCGCATCGAATGGACGGAGGCGGTGATGATGGTGGTGTGGGGTGGGGGGAGAAGTGGGCAGGATGAACTTTGGATCTTCGGTTCCTCAACCTCATTGCGGTGAAGGTGATCTTGGTCCATTTCACTTTCGGTCTACGCAGTTAGTGGAGTATCGCTGAACAAGCGTCCTGACCCTGGTCATTATTCTGCTGATCTCACTCGGTTGACTCGTACAATCTGGCGGTCGCGCAGGAGGGAGAGAGAAAAACATTCCACCCCTTGCTCGACCGCGACTGACCACGCGCGAAATTCCGGACATCATAAGCGACCGAGGCAATCGTCATGATCCGTTCATGACCTCAGTCCTCGGGCAATTTATCCGTGCAGGAATGCATCTGCTTTACCGGAATCCAGTTTTGATTCTACCGACGACAATTTCCTATTTCCCTGTTGTTTCATTTTGCCGCTTCCTCCCCCTACTGGTGTACGGCCAACCAATCCGTGCTGCCAACAACGTTGGGGGATGTGGACGAATGTCTTGAATGTAAGGTCTGATGCCTCTGTCATCACACACACACACACACACACCCACACACCGTGCGCCAGTCTCTCGGGCTGTTAGCCTCGAGCTAAAATCCTGGGCGCAGCGAGCCAAATTGACCCTGTGATCCCTTGTTGTCGCTTTTCTTTTAATTATGCTGTGTTTTGGTTGGTTCATCCACTGGAATTCCGCAGGCGCAACGATCAAAAACGGGGCATGATCTGAGCGTAAAACGTGGTGCCAGCGATGACCACCGTACACGCAAGGACGTTCTCTCTTTGAACCAGACGAGAAGGTTCAATTTTGAGGATTCTCTCGCCTTCGCCGGGTGTATCGCTAACACGGGCACTGGGCAGAATCATTTCTCTGCGACAAATTCGCCACGTGCTGATGCATAGTCTTCCGGCAGCCCTAGCGAGCGAGTATGATGGCGAGGTTGACGTTCAGCACATACAGCGATATTACCGATGAATTAAACCAATCACTTGTGAATTCAACATGACGGTCACTTCGGGATGTGGCCCATAAGAGAGCCAATAATCTTCACAGCCAGACCAACACTTCGACATTTCCCAAGTCTGACGCCGCTAGTTACACGCACATCTTGATCGACTTGACTTTCCTGGTTTAGTCCGTGGCCTGTTGGCACAGACACGACTCCTCCAGGTCGAAGCCACCTGATTCTTTTTTTTTGCGGACAGAGTATAGTTGGCTTTCACTTGCGCTAATGACAACGGCTCATTCTTTTGCATACCCGGGGCAATGACAAACATTGACGCATCACCCATCTCTGCAGGGGTGGATTGATGATAAAACAAGGTCGACAGACTCAGCCCAGGTAAGGGAAATCTTCTGCAACGATTAGTCGGTGGAGTTTCACAGGGCAAGTGATCAGTGCAGATCTGCAACGTGAATCTTACGGCATGTCCACCTCATCTTGAAAAAGTAGACTACACCGGGATAGGAAGCCAAGACAGAGTCACACGTTTCTCCTTACCTAATGAAAGGATTAGAAGACCCAGAATAGAAATTCTCAACGTATGCCATAACCGACGCCGTGATGGTCATGCAAGTACACTTGCCATGAGCCCGAGGCGGCCAGAGAAAAGAAAAGACCCAGTACTGGTCTTTGACCTTGACTGAGACCTGCCGATGAAAATCGATAAGATCAGGACCGCAACTCTTGGGGAACGAGGTCGTTCTTAGCACCTGCCAATCTAAGACGGAAGGATGGACAGACCTGTTTCGAGCTCTGTGAAGATGATTGCCTTTTACGAACTTCACACTGAGTCTTCTGATTCGATAGTGATACTGGAAAGCCAAGCGTCAGAAGCAGGCACTGTCTCCGTTGTCTACTAATCCAGTATCTACTGCCGGCGTCCACGTACGCGATGTCTCTGTGTCAACCTGATCCGGTAACGAACAGGCGTCCTACAATGACCTTCAAATGCTCATCGTTCTGTATTCGAACATTCAACATGAAAACGCGGCGCATGAGGTCCGACCGATCCCTTTGCCACGAACATCTCTCGCGAACGGCTTGGGCTTTGAAGAAACAGATATCTCACGCCGGAGAAAATGCTGACGATACCCGAATCTTTTTTAATGTATCGAACTGAGACAACGGGTGACACGGGCAGCTTTCCATGATCGATAGGCTGCAACGAACCGACTCGTCGTATCAAATACATTCACTGCTTCTTCTGGACGAGCTGACCCCTTGGCATGTGCTTAACGGGCCTTCACCCAGTGCTCCCGATTTCTATTTTGCTTGAAGTGGAAATCATTTTTCTGCATAGCTGAAGAATAACCCCAAATTTGCCATGGCTGATTTCACCATCTAGACACATCCCCGCCAAAATCTTCAGTCATGCCTGACTCATGATCCAGCGGCCCACCGTTCGGTGATCCTCGTTCAGAAAGAGGTCCTAGCGGCCAGACGACCCGATCTCGGAAACAAGAAAACCGGCCACTTTCGTGAATGAAACATTACAGCATTGTCATCGGAGAGTAATCAGGACTTTCTGCAGAGGCCATCATTGGGACAGATTCTCAAAGGAGCCCGGTGCTACGACATGATACAACAACTGCACGCCAAGCAGGTGCCTCTTGAATGTTGAATACTGCCGGACACGACAGATCCCGCCCTGTGGACCGGACCTATGAGTCTTGCATGACCCTGCCGGTAAAAATGACACATTCCACCCGGATCTGGTGTCGGCCAGCTGCTATCGACCCTTCTTCAAAATCCCTGCTTGCAGTGATTGTTTGTGCCAAGGCTCGCTTGGCACGGGATTTCAGTCAAAAGGAATCGCTCCTGGTACGAGGGCGCAAATGTCTTCAAATCCTTCAACGGGAATGCTGGTCTTACAGATCCATGTATGGGTTTCACTCGTGTGAGGGGCGCGCTATCAACGGCTCACCTCGTGAGTGACGGATTTCAGCTCAGGGAAAAGCTCCCGGTGAGTCTTTTCCTTGGGAAGAGAGTAAGAGCAAGGCGATTTGGGAAGATATCATCAGCGTGTAATTGTCTCATCTCTTTGCACTTACCCATCTGGTACGCCCTGTCTGTTGGGTGGTAAACAAATCCAGTAAGTGATTTACGAGCACAGCGATATGAGTTCTATGTTGTACGTGCTTGAGTCTTCGATGCCGTGAAGCAATCCCATGAATTCAAGAGCACTAGGTAGCATGTTCTCGAGATTCACAGTGTACTTGGATTCGTCCCCTATAGTCCATGGTATTTCAGTATAAAAGGCTTTCAGAGAGTCGTTCCTATGCTCTCTATCTCCATCTCTTCGATATTATAGATGTAAGATTCATTCAGCGCTGCACAAGGTCGAGGGCATCTTTTCCAACCGCTCGATCATGTAGAATTCCGGAGTACAGATGAGCCTTTTCGTCATCAATATAACATAACCCAGGCACATCCTTACCCGGCCTGCTATGTACTAGTATTCTACATGCGATTCTAACGGGTGTAGTTCATGAGCTGTAGCCTCCAAATTGATATGGCAACCCAGCTGTCGAGTTGCATATAGGTAGTGTTAGTTCCATGATCGGCAATTAAATATCTCCCGCAACCGCAACTCGACTACGAGGACAGCTCCTCGAGTGATACTGCAATCCACCCTGTGGAAGGAAATATTTCTAAAACTTGAACGAATTCTATTCCTCAAGAAGACGGTCTTAAAATGAAATATGAATATCGCCGTGTGAAAAGGTGGTTCCAAGCAAAGATATTTGTCGATAACATTTTTAACAGCTCATTATATTTTGTCTGAAAGGTATAGAAATCACATACGACCATAGGGTGTGGAGAACAGGGCTTCCCGTCCGCTCAGCCGTACTTAAGCCACACGCCGGCCAGTTAGTAGTATGGTGGGTGACCACATGCGAATCCTGGCTGTTGTATGTCTCTTTTTTTCCCTCCTTCATGATTTCACCTCTACCTAAAGTAGATCGGTACGCGATCCTTAGTAGGAGGTCTGCCTTAACTGTGTTCATGGGAAGGGGTCTACAATCCCCATCAGAAGTATTCAAAGTCGCCACCATATCTCCATCTAGATTCTGCCGGTGTTTCAATTTTCCACGGCAGCGATATGTTTCAATCAAGTGGTATAGATAGCGAATCCTGGTGAATTTGACGTTGGTGTTGATGTTAATTCTGGCTGGGTTGAGGAAGTGATATAGTTTAGGTACGTTCCAGGACTGCTCTTCTGGATAGTAAGGAGCTACTGTGGATTCATGATTAGCTTAGGACTGTCAATAATATCACCATACCTGGTCTACGAAAATAGGACGTATACCTACTGGACGTAGGCATAGACAGGGGTGATGAGCAGAAAGAAATCGGGTTTTATTGGTGAAGATGCAGTGGGTTTTCATATAATCATGGACCGTAGTAGAATCTTGATGATTTGCTAGTTAAACCTGGAAGATAAATCCGGATCGCAGGCAAACCCAGACGTTGTCCATGTCCATGTCCAAGCTTAAATATGTTGAACGCATTCCACATTCTTGCTCGCCAATGTTTTAATGGTATCGAGCAAATGTCGGAGAATATTTGTCATCTCATCAGTTGTGAAATCCCCGCGCACCACAATTCTCATGACTTCAATATCCTCTCCATTGAATCCCCAGCCCGAAAGCGTAAAGCCTGGATGCTGTCTTAGTATGTGGCCTGCCAACAGAGTCTGGATGCTTACTAGGAATCGAAATCTTCATATCGTACAAGACATCGCTGATAACAGAGAGCGTCAAGTCCGGATGTCTCTTCTTTACATCAGGGAGCAATCTGAAGACGACGATCGGAATTGCCGGATTGAATGACTCGGACTCCCGGGCATGAGAGTCGCACATAGTCTTACACCGACGGGCTTTGCGATGAATGTCGCTCAAACATGTGAAATAGCCAGTACTTTCCAACCTTTCGCTGAGAACTTGTGCTTTCATCAAAGAATCATTCACGTGCGCTCTATATCCATTCATCCCCTTGCTGTAGAAGTTGAAGTACTGAGCAGTGATCGGAATTGCAGACCTGGAGAAACTGAGCGAAAAGGCAGTCTGCGTGCCACGAAGATACGACGATTCGCGAAGCAGACTCTTTGGGATGTCGGACTTATCTCTCCATAGCAACCAACCAACACAAAGTGGTGTCAGGCCAAATTTATGCCCTGAGGTATTGATGGAGGCCACTCGCCGCAGACGGAAGTCCCATAAAAACCTTTCATTACCTGATGTAAAGGGGGCTATGAAGCCACCACTGGCAGCATCAACATGGACTGGGATATTGTGGCCTGTTTGAAGCTCGAATCCATCAAGAATCTTGCAGACTCTCTCGACAGGATCAAAATGGCCCGTGTAGGTACTTCCGAGTGTAAGAAACACACCAACTGGGATCGTGAGCAATGAGTATGAGGGCATTCAGGTTGATGGACATACTTGTGTTCCTGTCGAGTTTCTCCTTGAGTCGGTCAACATCAAATACGAATCGCGACTGCTCATTCACAGGCACAGATCTAGCCTCGACGTCGAAATAATCGGCGAATTTCCTGACACAAAGATGTGCGTTGTCACCGATGATCACATTCATATTAGTCTGAGGCTGATGCGTGTGCCTGAGCAGCCAGCGATGTTTGAAAGCTAGGCCGGCAAGTAGTACTGCCTCGCTCGATCCAGTTGTGGCGATTCCCCAAGCAGAATCGGGTGAAGGCGCATTCCACATGTTGGCCAGAATCGAGACGCATCGCTGCTGGAACCTGAGAAATAATTTAACATTAAAACTTGCCCTCCTTACTTCTACTGTGTGTGGGATCTTGTCTCACCTGGCTATAGATGGATACTCTTCCACACATGCTTGGTTGCGAGAAACGCTTTTAAAAACTAGCCTGGATATCGCTGGATCGAACTTGGTTGTGGCGAAAGTCCCAAAATTCTGACTTGGGGGTAAATCAGCGTCCATTTCCTTGTCGATAAATGTTTCCATGAGCTCCCTTGACATGCCGTCTATAGGAACTGAAGCATCGTGAAAATGATCGGACACAGTTTGCGTCTTCGTCATGACTGAGCAAGGCTAAGTGAACTCTTAATAATGCAAGGAAAAGGAACCAGGTGGTTGGTTTCTGCGATTGCTTCCCTGTCCAATATATAGTTCTCAAAGGGGCTATTAGATTGATCTCAGTATGCAGAGACGCTTCTCGATTTGCCACAAACATTCCTGCGTCTGGGCAAAGTTTGTGAGGCTATCATGAGAATGTGCACTACATGAAACTCGGCTATATGGAGATGAGCGAACTTCATCCCTCGAGAATGCCAGACTGCGTGATTTATCGCCACAGGCTGATTGATCGGTTTGCTTGCGATGAAGTCAGCTGAATTATTGAGTACTTCACTGGACAGACCAAAGCAGGAATGCTTAGTAAGTTACTTGATCACTGGAGAATGAAGCGTGTTGCAGGCTGTCAACGATGACCTACTTCATACCACCGAAAACAATACTGCTGATAGTGCTGGGCAAGTGAATAAGAATAAGACATTAGCGAACATTTGCACAAGATGGGGGAACCATCACTCGGGTGTTGAGATTCATATTGACATATTTACGGACCCGCTACTACGCCATGATAAAACTATGAATACTAACACTCTTAGAATTGTATACATGGACCCATTAACGAAAGAAAAATCATGCCATCCCTGCCGAATCCACAAGAACGCCGAGTGAAGTCTGGGCGAAGGACTAAATCATAAATTGCTGGGTAAATAGACAACAGTCCTGAGGCCTATACCCCCGACACTATTGATCTCAGCCTGGATAGAGTTTTGATACTTTCCGAGCTCTAAAGTTGAAACGCACTGACGTAGAGTATCCATCTTTCGTCCATGTCGTCTCAATCTGTCAGCCTGCAATACGCAAAATTGACGATGAGCCATTCCAGAACTCGAGTATTCGTGAATGATTTGAAAGCAAATGACCGTTTCCTGGGTGGAATGTTTCCCGGATTCGTTCGAAAGAATGCTCACATGTTATGAGGTACAGATAATTGGTAAGAAACACCCCCTTCTGACAGCCAGTTACTTCTGCTTTCTTCGTAGCGATCATTATCCAAGCAGAGCATGACGTGTAAGCCAGCTTGAATTCCTGCCAAAATAGTACCTATTTCTGCTTCCCAAGTTGAATTTGTGACGTCGTTTGCATAATTAGGAATGACGCTGCTCGATGATTTAAGATCAGAAGATGATCAACATGAGTCTAAAGTGGCAATGATAGACGAGTGTTCAAAGTTCAAAGTATCTCATTGGAAAAAAAAAACAGCCCCGTGATGTATATTGTTTTTGCCTCAAGACTCAAGGGTATTAAAGCTGTAAATGAGAATGATCAAGAAGGCTTCGACAACTTATTCAAATCAACCTTACCAATCTAAAAACAATCTGATTACTTGAAACCATTCACAATGGCAATCGATCCACCAGAGCCTCCGCGTATCGTGTCCTCTCGTGCAAGCGCAATTCTCAACACCTCGCCAGAGTCAATGACATGGGATGTCAATCTTCTTGCTACTTGGTTGCTACTTCTTCGTGATTATTACGGGGAGGAAACACCCGGATTCAAGTTGCTCAGACCAACAAGCAGCGGAACTCTCGACTGGACTCAGATACCCAAGGGTCTTAAAGCCCAGAGCATATCGATGTCCATCAAACCAGAAGACTCAGTGACTACGATTCAACGTCTGGTATCCGAGGAGTTAGAAAGGGAAAATGATGACGACTCACCTGGAATGACTTACCATACTGGTGTTCTGACGCTACGAGATGATGAAGTCAAGAATTTTGGGTCCCAAGAGCAGATACTCAAAATCTTCGAAGGCCTGAAGTTGGAATTGCTCTTGACTGTTCTTAAATCTGGGAAAGAATCTACGGTTAGAGTTTGGGGCAATTCCTCCAGCCAGCGAGCATTCAGCCCCTGCAGGGTGCTGAGAAGTTTCACACAGGTCTTTGAACGTGTTTCTTCTCAGCAGAGCGCCCAGGTTGATGAGATTGAGTCAATCACTGATCTCGATATTGAGAAGATGCACTCCTTTAATTCCAAGACAGACTGCAAGAAAGTCAAAGACCCGGAGTGCCTCCATGCTCTCATCAACACACACTACACGGAGCATCCTGAAAAGATTGCACTCTCATCGACAGCAAAAGATATGACGTATCTTGAACTTGGCCAAAGATCGGCAGCAGTCGCACATTTTCTCAGGAAGAGAGGTACCAAGCCGGGAGACGTGATTGGAATTTGCCTGGAGAAGTCTGTTTGGACAATTGCTACATTACTCGGGATTCTTCGCGCTGGGGCTGCATATGTTCCTATGGACCCATCCTACCCACCCACTCGCGTCCGTCAAATCATTGAGCAAGCCGATATCCGCCAAATAATGACAAACGAAACAATACAGGATAAACTCGGAGACATCAATGCAGATATCATCTTTTTGCCAACGATTGAGGATTTGGAAATTCCGGACGACTGGACCAAGGAACTGGACATGAGCGTCCACAATCCAGCATATATCATCTTCACCTCTGGTAGCACCGGTACTCCGAAAGGGGCTGTGCAGCAACACCAGGCGGTTTCAATTAGCTTGATCGAGTGCATAGAGGCGTTCGGAGTTGACCGCTCGACCCGGTTCATGCAGTTTTCCTCTCTAGCATTTGACGCCAGTATTATGGAGCTGTGGTCACCTCTCGTTGCAGGAGGCTGTGTCTGCGTGCCTTCTGAGGAAGAAAGAAGCAGCGATCTGGAGATGACAATGCGGTCACTCAAAGTGACAGATGCGTGGCTCACAGCTGGACTCGCGAAGCAGCTACGACCAGAGAACTTACCCGACCTGAAAAGGCTTTCAGTGGGGGGCGAAGCCCTCTCTGAAGATGTGCTAAAAACATGGAGCGACAAAGTCCAATTGAATAACGTTTATGGCACCACGGAGACTGGCGTCTGGGACACTATGAAGAATGCTATGAAAGCGGGTGACAATCCGAATAACATTGGAAGAGGCATCGGCAACGTCGCTTGTTGGATCTCAGATCCCTCCAACCCTCAAAGATTGCGACCCGTTGGAGCAGAAGGAGAGCTGCTTATTCAGAGTTCCTCCTTAGTCCTAGGCTATTTGAAGGCCCCAGAACTCTCGGCCAGCGTCTTTCTCCATCCGTCCTCCTTGAAGTGGGGATCATTGGTTCCCCCTTCAGAAGGATCTCGGATTTATCGGACGGGTGATATGGCAAAATTCAATGCTGACGGAGATATCGTCTTTGTAGGACGACAGAGCGGGTTCATCAAGATACGAGGCCTGCGTGTAGATCTGAGTGAGGTTGAGCACGCAATCAACTCGACGGATTGCGCACGTCGCTCAGCCATAGTGCTGCCTGAAGCTGGAGAAGGAGACGTTGAAATGGTGGCCTTTGTCGAAACAACAGCCAACTGCCAATCCAGGCTCGTGGAAGATATGCACGACCACTTGTCTGAAACTTTGCCAACATACATGATCCCCAGCGTATTCATCCCGGTGGAAAAGCTGCCCCTGACAACATCAGGAAAGCTGGATCGACAGCGACTTCGAAGCGATCTATCACGAATGAGTCAGAAGAGTCTTCAATCTTTTCGTAGAGGTGGTGGTGGTGGTGATGGTGCAACGACATTCCCGAAGATACCAGCCACAAGGTCGGCGGCAATCGAGATCAGTTGCATGGTTGCCGACCAACTCGCAAACAGAGACGAAGCCTACGCAAACTCACTTCGTGGAAAGAATTTTCCCCTGGAGACTGTTGGCTTGTCGTCGATGCAATTGGCCTCTCTGACGACTTCATTAAGGAAGAAGTTCAACAAGAAAATCAAGATTGGCGACTTGCGGCGGCAAGCATTGACGGTGTGCGATGTCGAAGACCTTGTCTTGGAGAATAAACACGAGCACCCTGACGACAATGAAGCACGGAATCTGATTGATGATCTCACTAAGCTCAAGCCCAAACTTCACTTCGGCTCTTCAAGGAAAAAGACTATCTTTCTCACTTCAATCACTGGCTTCTTGGGCAGTCAAATTCTACGATCTCTTCTCCAAAGCCCAGAAATTGAGCATATCATCGGCCTGGTACGAGCAAAGAGCAAAGAGGAGGCAATGGAAAGAGTCGAACATCAAGCAAAGCTCGGGAAATGGTGGAAATCGGCGTTTTGCAATCGCATTGAAATTTGGTTGGGTGACCTGAGCAAACCGCAATTCGGCCTGGAAGTCTCTCAGAGGAGCCGACTTTGGGGAAGAGACGGCCATAGACCAGTCGATGGAATCATTCACAACGGAGCCAGGGTCAACTGGATGGAGAGTTACCAAGAGCTGGAGTTGGTCAACGTTCACAGCACCATTGATATTTTGTCTGGTCTTTCGGAAATGGAGTCCCCCTGTCCACTGATCTACATCTCCGGTGGCTATATGCCAAGTGAGCATGAATCGATCTATGAAATTGCGCAGAAGCTCTCGAGCGCGCCAGGGTACGACCAAACAAAGTTCGTGTCCCAGTTACTCCTGGGAGAATACAACAAGCACCTGGACAAAAGTAAACGATCCGCCCCGAAAGCGCGAACGATCATTCCGGGCTTTATTGTGGGAACACGTCAGGAGGGTATCGCCCACCAAGAAGATTTTCTGTGGAGACTCTCTTTCAGCATCTCTCGCCTTCAAGCCGTGAGCATGGATCTTCTCACTCATATCAATGTTGCTGGCGTGGATCAAGTGTCCGATCTCGTTTCGGATGCTCTTCTACAACCAGACCGGTATTCCACGACCACCATAAAATGTTACGATGGAGTGAATGTCTCGACACTCTGCAACATCCTTGAAGACAAGCTGGACATCCAGATCAGGAAGGTTGAGCATGCGGAGTGGATGAGGATCTTGCGGACTGACATAGATGAGGCGGACTTTGACCATCCATTTGCACCTATGTTTGAATGGTTACAGTCAAACTCCCTGGGCACCCCATCTCAAGGTTCCCTTTTCAATGAAGAAGACATTGTGAAAGCACTGGAGAGAAGTGTGGAGTATTTGAAAGGGACTGGATACTTTTCGGATGAGAATCATAGATCGGGAACAAGAAAAGCTGATAGATTTACCCGGTCATCCTGTTGATTTCAGGCATGTGATTTTAGGACAAGTGAGGCTCGTGCTTGATTCTTTATCTCTACAAACTTCCCGCACACAAACTGAAGTTTCCAGTGTTTATCGTATCATACTCCTTGTGGATCTCAAAGTGAACATACTCTGAAGTGTTTGACATAACGCGATAGTAATCGAATCCAACAGATATAGAATTACGGCTGTATCTGATTATCCTCTCTGGGTTGAATATATACGGTAGAAATGATGTGCTTGAAGACGATGCTCTAATATAAAGCAGATTCTGATCTTTTTTGTCAGATCGATTTGCATGGAGATGTTTTGAAGAATGGAGCCTCGACCTCATCTCTTTACAATGACATCATTTGAGCCCCATTATCAACAGAATATGCCCTAATTCACCATGACTCAGCTTGACTGGGAGCATTAAGTTGTTTGCAGCTAACACATCGGCCGTGACGGCGCGGGTCTCCCGCCAGAAGCAAGGGATGATCAAAGTTAAATTACAATTGCAGACCCAAAGCTGCCGTATCTTATTTATCTCTGGATAGATGTTCCATCTTTCCTGCTGTGAGTGAGAGTGAAGGAAGGCCGGGGGAGTCATTGTTCTCGACCCCCTCCGAGCGTATTGTGAGACTCAAGACCATGTAATGGAAGTGATCAACTGTCAGATTAAGTGCAGCCCAGAGTAGATCTTCTTGATATTGAAACATTAGATCAGGCCCGTAATGGCCAATTAATATACCTGATTTGAGGGTAAAGGTCCTTGTCAAAAGCTCACAGACCCGCCTTCTTAGCCTCGGCTTCAGACCAATCCCACAAGCGCTTACCCATTTCCTCACTCTGGACATATTTATTGTATTCCTTCCAATTGCCGACTGGAACGTAGTATGCTCCGTTGTGCAGGTCTTCCTTTTTCGCGCCCGCAGCAGCCCAGAGTGAGTTGCATGCACCTTGCGAGACAGACGAGCCAAAGAATCGCAACAGCTTGATACTCCATCTCAACAAGGCAGCACGATCGTTTATCGCTCCGTAGAGATCAGTCAAAATCACACCGGGATGGACGGATACGGAAGTGATAGACGGATATCTGCGGCTGAGCTCGGCGGCGAACAGGATATTCGCGGCCTTTGATGCTCCGTAGCGTGCGTTCGTGTTGACCTTCTTCAGCTTCTCCTGGTTGAGAATCGTCTCCAATGAGGGAGCAAGGTTATGTGCGACCGAGGAAAGCGATACAATTCGGACGTCTGAGCCCGGTGTCTCGGCGGTCCTTTGCAGAGTTGGTAGGAGGAGTTTGGTGAGCATAAAGTGACCAGTATGGTTGGTCCCCAGTTGAATCTCGTGGCCCATCTCGGTCTCGCCCGGTGGGAGCGACATGACGCCCGCATTCAAAATAAGTCGATCCAGTCTGTCGGATTCTGCATGGAATTTCTCCGCCGCATTGCGGATCGACTTGGTGGACGTCAAGTCCAAAGGTAACCAAACAATTTCCACTTCATTGGTGATGGTCGCTTTGATGGATTTGATGGCGTCAATCGCTTTGGATTCAGTTCGGGCTCCCAGAAAGATTTTGCGCGGGTTATGCTGGGCTAGCTGAAGAACGGTTTCCTTGCCGAGGCCAGCATTGCCTTGGATTCAATTAGCATTTTTTTCTTTCTCTCCTTTTTTCTTGGGGAAGGAGTCCAGATGATCATGTCGGCCCAAGTTGCTGGGGGATGTACGTACCACCCGTCACCAAAATGACCTTGTCGCTCAAGTCTGGAATATCGGTCTCAGGGCGGAATTTCACACCACCAAAATAATTGAATGGATTCAGAGACGCTGCGACAAACGCGGCCATAATTAACACCGTGAGAGAAATGAACAAGGACATGAACAGTCAAACTGGTTAGGGGACAGGTGATCAAGTCAGGGTGGTTCACAGCGCTGATATGTATGTGGACGGGCAGGTCTTGGTGTCACCATCTTCAAAATTGCTCGGAGGAACAAATCCCGGTGGAAAGTTAAGACTGAAGCCGGGGACATCGAAGTGGGACATGAGGAACAGGTTCGAACCCCTTTGAAAGCTCAAGTGGATCACCGATGAGCCGCCGACCGACGGCTGACATGTGATCGATCAATAGTGGCCTGAATTGTATGGCCTCAATTTAGGCTCTCCCTGCCACAGCAGTTTTGTCTAACCAGCTTGCAAACCGTGATAACTCCACCCGCCACATTCTACGGAACCTCAACGATCGAAGGAGAGGAGAAAAAAAGAAGAAAGAAGTGCAGCACTTTAAAAGTGAGGGCTAAGAAAAAAACACATGTGGACCTTTCAGTAGTTGGGTCGACAAAAGCAAAATTCCCTAAGCACAAACCGCATGGGGTCGCACAGGAAGGTCACCAAAATGAAAGCCCCACGCCGGGCTCGAACCGGCAGCCTCTTGATTAGAAGTCAAGCGCGCTACCATTGCGCCAGTAGGGCCAAGGGATGCATGTCCAAGCAAAACATTACACTATGTACTAACTCGTAAATCCAGTGACGAACACAGCAAATCACCTAATTGAGATACGGCGCTTTTCCCCATCGCGATTGAAGTCTCTACTGCATTCCTCTCAACTTTGATGCATTTCTTTTTTGATTTCCCGGCCATATTTACTATGATTCCCCTGAAGTGATCATTCAATGCCTGTCTGAGGTGTCTCTGCTCGAACCACGGACGCAGAATAAAGTAAATTTCCCGCGTAAAGATTTCCCAGGCCAAGAACTGGACCTGGATCAATTGGTGAGTCTCTTTTGCCAGAACGACGCCAAGGATGAGAAATCCCTAAGCAGAAGCCTCGAAATTCTCAGTTCAAAAACGATTCATCTCTTTCAGTCCAATCAATGCACCTTGGTACAATTGAGTCTTTGAAGCTATATCTATCTCTTTGCTCTTAGAACGGAAGAAAATAGAAACATCGTCAATACTGGGCATGGGTGTCGGAGAAAACGGAGTCTCATGATATCCAGAACCTTTTCAACTATCTGACTGGGCGTTCATGGGGAGCTGGTACGATACTGAGAGTCCATGCTGATTTGTCGATGTGAAAAGCTGGGGGAAAAGTCTAACTCGATTGCTCATGGAAGTGTGAATGCCGTCCGACGAGCGCTGTACCTGGTAGGCCTCAGGCGGTCGTGTATTTTTCAAGTTATCAACAAAAAGCCAGACGTGTTCATTTCATCTCTGAGAGAGTGATATGGCAAGGTGTCGAAGCCAGGTAAATTTCTACAAAGCCTCATCTGCTCCAAGATCCTTGGATAGAAACAGAGAATGGTGACTATAGCCTCATCTACTATCCTGATCGCCCAGTCATGCTCCATCTTGCCAATTCATTATCTAGATACTGAGCTATATTTCGAGAAGACCCCCTCAACTTTACTCCCTGTGATGATCCGACAAGATGGAATGGCCAATCACCATAAGAGGATCGAGCCAAGACTGCAAATACATGCCCGATAAGACTCGTGCCCCATTTGCGGCCCGGCACCCGCTTCCCGACACTGTGCAACCGTATATGCATCGGTACGCCCCATATTGCTTGCCAGTGACCAACTGGGGCTTAGTTATGGGAGATATGTAGATCTCATGGGATTAGTGTGGCGGTAGCCATCGGATCTTATCCATCAGCAATAGGGCTATGAGAACTCCCTATGATGTGCGACCAGTAGCAAATCTGTATCAACCCCGTGCAACTTGCCGGATCACATCTGTGGTGCAATGCAGTCATGTGCTAGCGAATGATTGCGTGACACATCTGATCACGAAGAACCCTGCGCCTGGCAGTGATGGTAAGTACTGTCAATGTTGGGATGAATAGACGGTCACCTGCTCTCTAGGTCACTGATTCACCATGATTAGGTCAGCTGGGAGCACATGACACCCATTCATTGATTGGTCCCTCAGCTCTCACAGCCTTGTCTCGCCACTCCACGTCCAGGCGCAACGGGCCGGAGATATAAGATCAAGGCCAACCGTCAGTGAAACTCCGATCCTCGAGTGGCGTGCCAACCATCCCTGATGATTCTGCAATCCCTGGTCTGGCCATGTAAATCATTTTCTTTATCTTCCAGGGGATCAGTGTAGAGAAGGGGCCGATTCTGCAAGATCTGCGGACCTCCGTGTCCCTCAGCTGGTCGGGATCAGCGCTGTGGTCGGACTTTGGGTGAAAGTCCGCGGACTTTCACCCACCCATTTTGGGTGGTTGCCGGCGGCCGTTTCAATCCCGGAGCTTGCCAAACCTCCATCCCTGTGAAGACCTGGAAAATATAGCAACATGACCTGTTATAAACCCAAGATCAAAATGCCTTTAATTGTCTTCATTCCCCTCTTCATTCCATCGTCCTCAAATACCTCAAGTCGACCGGACTGAAAAGAGACGGGTTTCTTCATCACACAACCTTTGGTACATCGACAGAGGATCGAAACCATCATGTCTTCCATCGACGGATCCACGATGCCTAATAGCAGGCCCCTGAGCAAAGAGGAAATTGACCGACCCGACGATTTGCCCTCGGGACCGGGCGGTGCTGGCGAACCCGACGTGAACGGGCCTCCTTCCGCCTTTTCATCAACCTTCCACGAAGCCCTCTTCATTCTCATCGTCGGCTTATCACAGCTTTTTTCCGTCGGTGGCCTTGGAAATGCCGCTTTCTCGATGGAAGAGATTGGTCGGGCGCTGAATGTCACCAGCAATGGACAGATGTCCTGGTTCTTGGCCGCATACTCTCTGTGTGGTGGTGTCTTTGTCTTGGTGACTGGACGACTGGGTGACCACTTCGGCCACAAGTATGTCTTCATGTTCGGATGGCTTTGGATGGCCCTCTGGTCCCTGATCAGCGGCTTTGCCAAGGACGTGATTCTCTTCGATATCGCTCGCGGCATGACTGGTATCGGTAACGGTGCACTAGTCCCCAACTCCTTCGCCCTCCTCGCGCGTGCATTCCCGCCATTCTCGGTCAAGAAGAACATCTCCTTTGCTTTCCTGGGCTTCTGCGCACCCTCGGGGTACATCTTCGGTGGACTCATCGGCGCTGCCTTTGCGGAGAAAGTCACCTGGCGATGGGGTTTCTGGTTCTGGGCCATTGGCTGTCTCGTCCTCGGCGTCTCGACCTATTTCGTGATCCCTCACAGCGTGGGTTCGCCCGTCCCGGGACTCAGCCTCAAGCAGTTTGACTACCTCGGGTCCGCTCTCGGTGTGTCAGGTCTCATCCTCTTCTCCTTCGCCTGGAGCCAAGCTTCCGTGGTAGGCTGGCAAGAGCCGTACGTCTACGCGCTTCTCATTGTCGGCATTCTCTTGATCGTTGCCTTTGTCTTCTCGCAATCCCGCGTTCAGTCTCCCGTTCTCCCCAACTCGCTCTGGACTCGCAAGGGCTTCTCTCCCGTCGTCACGGCCATGGCGTTTGGCTGGATGTCCTTTGGCATCTTCCTCTACTACACGACCATCTTCATTCTGACCATCCACAACGCCCAGCCACTTACGGCTGTCGCGCAGATGGTCCCGCTGGTCATTGGCGGTATGTTCGCGACTGCCTCGGTCGGTATCTTCATCGCCAAGGTCCCCGCGCAGTACATCTTCGGAGTCTCCATGTTCTCGTTCTTCATCGGTAACCTGCTCATGAGCTTTGCCAACTACTCGAATGTTTACTGGGCTTTTATCTTCCCCGCGTGTCTGCTCGTTGTCGGTGGACCAGATCTGTCCTTCGCTTCGTCGGGAATTCTCATCTCCAACGCGGTCTTGCCCGAAGAGCAGGGTGTCGCAGGCTCGTTCATCTCCACCGTCGTGCAGTACTCCATCTCTATTGGTCTGGGTATTGCCGCCACTGTTGAGGCTCACACAAACAACAATGGCCAGGATGTCATCCGTGGGTACCGAGGTGCGCTCTGGCTCGGTATTGGCTTTGCGGCCATCGCCTTCTTCATTGTGGTCGCTTTCATCCGCGATAGCCGCTTCGATGAGAAGGAGAGCGACAAGCTTACCGCGGGGAGCACTGCGGGCAGCACGGAGGGTGCCTTTGAGAAGTCTTCTGATCACGGCGATGCTTGAGCACTCTCAAGCAGGATTGATGACTTTCGCGCAATTTGGATCAGAACCTTTTTCTTTGGATGGCTAGAAATTTCCTAAATTGAGTTTTTGCACTTACTGGCAAACACACAAATAATAGATTGTTTATTTTTTTTTATTTTTTTTTTTTCACATGCAGTAAATTTACCGAAGCAAGGCACGTAGCTAAGCCTTGAAAATGTTTTTTTTTTGGAACTTCCAAAAGCGTAATCGGAAAAATGGCCATCTCTGTAGTCGACAGGGCTGAGGGCAGAGCTGAGCATGCCAAGTCTTCAGGTCCGTCTCCGTCTACCGCAGCCGACAAAGCCAATACACTGGTCTCAGTCCCCACGGATTCCATAGATGGAGTCTTGATTCACAGTAGAGCTCAAGGGTAAATGTCCTGGAATGTCGAGACCTTTGATATTTCTCCCCAAATGCTCCCAAATCGTAGATCAGTCGCTCATGTCGACCGAGCAAGGCCGAAAAAAACATAATTACCATGTTCTACCTCGGGTGCTTAGGATTTGAGAACACACTCGCTCGAAGACAAAAGTAGACCATCACCACTACCTCGATTTTGTCTTTCAGAGTTGAGATTTAGATGTTCTTTTGAAGGGTCAATTTCAATCTGATCATGTCTATTCTCTTGTACCTCTATTGTTCAGAGATTGCATAATCTGCCTGACGAAACGAAATGGTCAAATGGCACATCAAGGAACAATTGAGATGAATATGCCAAAAATAAAAAAGAAAAAAATAAAACCAAATACGAGATGAGCGACGGGACTACGGCAGTGAATTACGAGGAAGGGAATTTGAAAAAGTAACATTGATCCAATTTTATGTCGAATATCAACTTCTCTCTAATACAGGCAAAAACATAACGGATAGGAGAGGGAAAAAAAAGAAAGAAAAAACAAGAATTGCCGCTGGAAAAGGAAGAAAGAGTTTAGCTCACGTGCACTCGCCAGTGCTCACGGTGGCCATCCTCAAACGCCGTGCGAGTGTGATGAGTCATGGCGTTGTCGTTGAAGATGAAATCTCCTGCGTTCCACTGGTGACGGTAGGCCACACGGCGATCGTACAGGAGTCGGGTGAGCTTCTCGCAGAGCGCGTCGCTCTTGTCCTGGGGCCAGCCCACCACCTGCACGATCGTCGGCTCACTGCTGCCGGCAATGCACTTGCTCTCGGGCCAGGGCTCGTGGAAGCGGAAGGTGTCAACGTGGGACTCCGGGTGGGTGATGATGAAGGGCAGCTGGAGCTCGTGGCCACCGAAAGCCTCGTTGACGGCGGTGAAGGTCTTCCACTTGAGCTGGCGAAGTTCCTCCAGTGGGATGCTGTCCGGGCCAAGCAGGGGGATCAGGTTGCGCGATGACGAGAATAGGGTCAATCCACCCTTGGACTGGGAGGCGGCGCGGTTTCGGAACATCTGGAAAAGAGGCGGCACGGAGATCCATTCGCCTGTCTTCTCGTCCTGGACGGTCTTGAAGACACCGTCGTAGTGGAAAGGCATGGCCTCACGGGTGAGCACGTTGTTCATGTTGAAGTCGGCGTTCTCGCGAACCTCGAGAATGTCGCCGAATGGCCACATCTGGATCTCACCCAGCTCGCGGGCCTTTTGGCGGAAGACCTCCTTCTCGATCTCCATGGTGAAACCACGAAGGAGGAGTGGAGCGGAGGACAGAGCGAGGCGGCGAACGCGCTTCATGTCGACATCCTCGAACTTGTAGGGGCCGTATCCGTGTCGGGGACGGACGAGCATACCGCAGGGGAAGAGAGGCTCGAAATCGACTTCCATGCCGAACCACTCGAAGAGGTCGCACTTCTCGCGGAGCAGCCAAGGGCGGCCCTCCTGGTTTCGGACAACCTCGAATTTATCCATGTCGACTGTAGAGGCATCGACAATGCGCACGCTGGCGTCGGCGAGGACTGCCACAGCGCCGTGCCAGGGAGTGATGAAGTCCGGGTTGGTCGCTGGGGGGAACAGGTCGAGAGTCACTTTACCGACATTGTTGGACTCGTGGATGGACAGCCGAATGGACGACTCGGCCGATGAGGCAATCAGCTTGGCATAGGCCTGGGAACGATAGATGTTAGCAACTCTAGTCACAACGGCAAGGTGGAAATTTGGGTCGACTGACCTTTCCCCGCTTGAGCATCGCAGCTTTGAAAGCTTCGGGGTCGTCGGACTGGGGCAGCGCCGTGTCGTAGTGCTTGCTGGTAGCCTGCACATTCTCATCTTCGGTGGGGTCGATTGACTGAGCCAAGGAGCCATCGAGAAGCATACGGGTCTTGGAGACATGGGCGGAATACTCCTCAATCGTCTTGGCAGACTCAGGAACCACGCCAGCGAGTTCGCCGGGGCGTACAAATTCAAGATGGGTGAGCTCGAGAGACGAAGCGAGCTTCTTCAACTCCTGATGGTAGGCAAAGGCATCGGCATCGGGAATCTTCAAAAGATCTGAATCGTTCATCAGTTCATTAACATAATTCTCTCACTGCAATGAATCTGAGTATACATTCAACACGTACCTCCGTATACAGACGCATCCGAGACCAGCACAACAGTAGCACCACCCTCGTAGATCTCAGCGATGGAATCCGCAAATCCGTCGAGGGTCTTCAGAGCAATCTCCTCTGCCTTGTCTGGTAAAGAGCCAAGAGTCTTGCGCTTGTTGCCCTCCGCGGGCGCCTTGAAGGGGAAGGCTGGAAGAATGAATCGCACCGTCTCACCCTTCGAGACAGTGTCCGAGAGTTGCCTCTCTAGAGTGGGAACAAATTCAGAAAAACGATCCGCCACATTGGAAGAACGGTGGCGATATGCTGAAATGATGGAGAGAATCTGAGAGACCTTTTCCTCTGTTGGAGGAGGAGGAGGAGTTCCGGCGTAGGGCATATTGATCTCTATCTTTTAAATTTGATTTCTTTTTGGGGGTCTGGAGGCCTTGAGGCAATGGGTTATTGGAGATGATGAATCTCATTTCTGGTGTCTCGTGTCCATCTTTAAGTACTCAAATGATTGATCTTAGTTCAAGCTGAAGGACCAGGACACCGCGGCCTTGAGAGTACATCCAGTTGACCATCGTAGCATGTCTCCGTTGTGTGGTCCGCCCGGGAGTTGTAAAATCGCAGCGCAAAACGTAGTCTCGGATTCCGACGGAGCTGTGAATGGTGGGCGGCGGCAAGCCACACATGCAGCTCTGACTTCCTCAAGTCGCCCGAATGTCAGTCTTGACAGCCTGTGAAATTTCTCTCTGTGCTTGAAGTAACTTTTTCCATTTGCTTATTCTTTGTTGCGAAATCCGCGGAGCGCAATGGCGAGCTGAAGTTCGCTGTCATCGCCCGGAATCCGGACGCAACACGGGGTATGCAATGAAAGACTATTATATTTGTATGAGGAGGAGCAGACCCAACGAACGGAAGAAGGAGGAAGATTAGTAAATGCTTTCCAAGTATTGATCTCACATGCTGTCGTTTGAGATGACATCTTCTCGAAAACTATGCACGCCCGGGGATTATGCCGAACTCCTGTCTCGGTATGACACTTGGCTTTTTGACTGCGACGGGGTGATATGGTCTGGCGATGATGCCATTGAAGGAGCCAGTCAGGCAATCGAGTTTCTGAGAAAGAATGGAAAGAAGATCATATTTGTCACCAACAATGCTGCACGAAGTCGAAAGATGCTGAAAAAGAAGTTTGACAGACTGGGATTCGCAGCCAGTGAGGTACGACCAAAGCCTTTTCCGAATGGGCCACAGACTGATCAGCCCGGATTCCTCAATAGGACGAAATTGTATCCAGTGCTTTTGCCGCCGCGGCTTATCTCAAAGAGGTGCTGAAGTTTCCTGCTGATCGCAAGGTGTTCGTTATGGGAATGGAAGGGATCGAGGCGGAGCTAGATGCTGTCAATATCAAGCGATGTGGAGGAACAGATCCAGAAGACAACAAGTTTCTCCCTGCAAACGACTATTCTTCCCTCGTGCAGGAGGACTCGATCGATTCCAGTGTTGGTGCAGTGGTATGCGGATTTGACATGAACATGAACTACGCCAAACTTTGCAAAGCATTTAAATACTTGACGCGCAACGGAGCGCAAGGACCAGTTCTTGCAGGAGAGACTGGAGGAGGCTGTCATTTCATTTTGACCAACGACGATCAAGTCGTTCCCGCTTTAGGAGAACTATGGCCAGGTAATTCTCTTGTTCTACAAAAAATGCAAGCAGCCCCCTGACAGCGACATCTGTAGGCTCTGGCTCTCTGGCTACGCCATTGATTGCCTCCACGAAGCGCGATCCGATAATTGTTGGCAAACCGCACGCACCCATGCTCGACACCGTCAAGTCACTTTACAACATTGACTTGAGCCGGTCAATATTCGTGGGCGACAACCTCCACACAGATATACAGTTTGCGAAAGACGGTAATATGGATTCTCTCCTTGTTCTGACGGGCGTCACCAAAGAGGAGGACTGCCGAGCCGAAAGCATATGGCCGTCCTTTATCATCCAGGGCATCAGCAACATACCAATGGCGGAAAAAGCTCAGTCGAGGACTACAGCCATGAGTGTCCAGGGGACGAGTGCCGTTCATGCGTCGCTATAGTCAATGTATAGAATAGAGAATGAGACAAATCGATCTCCATTTGATACATTTGGTTCTCTCTATTTGGCGAAACAGGACGGACATGCAACTCCATCTTCTGAGGGGTTGAAAATTCCATCGACTGGGTCGCCTTTGACGATAATAGGAATTAAGCGAAACACCAGTAACAGGTCAACCTGCATGTCTTGGGTCTAATCTGTTCAGTGTTCTGCATGTCAGCTTCTCCAAATATGACAGACTTGGTAGGTCAGCCAAACCAGGAAGGTGTTGAGATCTCGAGCAGGAGATTCGAAGGTCAGTCGCATGCTGAGAGCCAGGAAGATATCGTTTCCATATCAGAGACTGTTGCTGTCGTCCTCCCCTGGAAACTATTCAGAAGTCCGTCCCATTGGCCTTTGCGCCACAGAGTATGACTTCAACTGAAATATCCAACGCTCGACCATGGATTTTCAATGCTCCTCGGCTAACCGTTTGTGATACGCGATTCGTCACGAGATTCCATCTTCGCTTTGTGTCGGTGGTGCCGAACGGGGGTTTCGGCACAGAAGGAAGGTCAGTCTAGTGTCTCACATTATAATATCTTCCCCCAGACCAATCAAGATGAATCATGAATTTGGATATTCGCATTTGCGGGACCGCAGCAGGCCAGGATGAGTTTCCATCCAGATCTTTGGACCCAGAATGGCCTCTGTCATGTCGCCGACACATACCAAGCCTGCCCGCGGCATTGGGTTGACGAAGCCACTGAGGGTTCTTGGACTTACACTTTGAGTAGTGAGAGATCTGCCCTCCATTCAACGACGGTCAAAGAAAGCCATGTCCACATTTTACCAATCATCTGCCCACAATCTGATGAGTGGCGCTAATGCACGATCGCATGGATGGCGAATACCACAACGTGATGGCTAGGTTGCAAAAAAAATCATGGCTTCCAGTGTAGTGCAGAGCCGGGAAGTCGGCAAGTGCCGTCAGGGGCAATTTTCGCTACGACCTTGACCAAGCACAGTCCAAGGCTTATGTTTCGAAAAAGATCCCTGTATGTCCAGACGTCTGTCAGATTCTGTGAGGATGAGGATTCGTTCAAGAAGACCGATAATCTGCCCGTCTGCAATAGCCGGTTGGTCACACCGGGGAGGCTTATTGTTTTCTGGTGGATACGATAGTGGCTACGTATGCTGCGTCTGGTACTAGGCTTCTTTTAGCGGCGCTTTCGGCGGCCTCGACCACGACCACCGCGCCTTTTGTGACGATCGTCGCATAAGCGGGCATGTGCAGGGGGAAAAAAGGAAAAGGCAAACTCACCGTGTCTCCTCCTGGACCACTGACCTCGTACAGCCCACGTGACGTGAGGTTCACAGGGACGCTAAACCACGAGAGGGAAAGGAAGAGACCGAACGGACGATTGCCTAGAATAATGTCCCGCCCACCATTCTGCGCCCACTCTAAATCATGTCCTGTATTCATCCAACCACCAACGATAATTAGAATGGTCGATGCAAACCGCAGCAAGGCCCCTGGGGGCTCGGACGCTGGAGTGCGCAAGTACACGCTGTCGTGTTCTCGATGTAGGGCCTCAAAACTAAAATGCGACCGCAAAGAACCCTGCGTCAGTTCCCACGCGCGATCCATCTATCCGGGACGGGAGGCTCATGTTCTCTTCACAGATGGAATGCGTCAAGCGTAACATCGGCCACCTGTGCACCAAAGATGAGCGTCAGGCGCGAGCTAAACGCTCAAAGACAGAGCACAAGGACAAACCGACCACCAAGACGTGAGTCAAGACCGATCATCGCATTTCATGATGAACCCTCTAACCTCGTGGGGGCTCTGACTGACGCTTATCTTATCAGCGATCTGCCCTCAAACGGAGAAGATGAAGCGGAAGCAGAGGAGACAATCCAGCTCTTGGAGCATTTCGTCGCAGGAACTCCTCATCCAAACGTGCCTGTCCCCGGTCTGGTCGGACCGGCGCCCTCGTCGGTGGCGCCAGACTTTCCGAATCGGTATTGGTTGAGCAATGACCCCAGGCGACACGGGGAGAAACTCGCCCTGATCCAAGAGATTGTCGACGCGATGCCCGAGTTGGAGACAGTTTATGCGCTCTTTGAAGTCTTCGTCACTCGCTGCCAGGGTCCCTTGGGCAACGTGGTGCACACTCCGACCTTCTCAAAGCAAGCCGAACAGCTTGGCAAGTGCTTGAGTCTTGCTTCACCAGACTCGCGCGTCTTGGCCATATCGGGGACAGTCACCATGGAGGCATTGGGATGTTATCTCTTAGCGGTAGGTGGTGTTTAATCCCTGCACAAGCGGCGTCATGCTCATGAAATTGTTTGATTCTAAGCTCGTGCTCGGTCTTGCGTTTCATCCTACGCCCTCTGTACTAGGATGGGCCCCTACGCCTTCGGCCATGCGGGTGGAGGAGCTGCGAGCGTCCGATATACGCTCCAAGACATGGAGATCCCTGAGCTTGCGATGTCTTCAGGATGGAGTTTCTCTATTTTGTGGGTCAATCACCGGCCTACAGGCCGCAGTGATGCTTTTGCTTGACGGTCAAGAAAGCTCGTTGGCGCTGGACGCCATCCTAGTCACTGCGATTTCTGGAGCCCGCAAACTGGGTTTGCATCGGTTAGGTGACATCAAGCTGAACCCCTCTGCTTCGAGCCCAACCCCACTGGGAAATGGGACGCCGGAACCGGTGGAGCCGTTATATATTCGAACAGAAGTAGGTGTGCGCATTTGGTATGTGTCCCCGATTCACATGTGCTGGAACTCAATCTGAACCATGTTGAAATATCTAGGTGGGCACTGGTCCTGAGAGATTGGTCGCGCGGACAAGCCCTCGGTTACTATACCATCCGCCCCACACACTTCAACACTCGGATGCCGTTGCATATCAACGACGACGACCTTTGTCTCTCGACGTGGAGGGTGAATGCCCATGGAGACGTTACGGAACGACCTCGATCCGAATTCACCATGATGTCATATACCATCCACGCCATCGAACTCGGAGGCATCGTGCGCGAATCTATCGATATCTGGGGGTTGCAGACTCAGCAATCCAATGCAGCTGCCGAGCCTGCCAAGTGGCGCAAACATCTCAACAACAAGTACGAAAAGTACGTGGCCGGTCTGCCGTCACATTTCCGGTTGGGTAGCAGTGTAGGACTCACCGCCGCTGGTCCATTAGCCGCGATTCCCGTACAACGGTGGATGCTGCATCAGCAACTGTGGAGCTTTCTCCTCCGACTGCATCGAGCTACTCTCTCGTCGCCGATTGGTCGTGCGTCCTGTCAGCTTCTGGCCCAAAATATCATCGGCACTCAGGCTCAAATTCAGGCGCGATGTACTGTCTGTGGCTCGCTGTCCACCAGCGAGGTTCAGCTCTTCAACGCGGCCGTTGTGTTGCTTCTTGACCTAATCTTCACCTCCGAGCAAGAGGGTGCGGATAGTGCAAGTGCACACCTCAGCCGATTGATGACTCGTGACAAGATCAGAGAGGCCATCGAATTACTGCGAACCAAAAGCATGACCGAAGGATCGCGGATTCACGATTTACACTCCGAGCAAATCGTAGGATCTGCTCAGCGCAGCGTCGATACTTTGGAAGCGTTGATGAAACTGGAAGAGGGCGAGCCCAGTCACACCGCGGCGAATCACTCGATTGGCGTGGCGGGGAATCAGACCGAAGACCCACTGGCTGCGAAGCCCTCGCTCCGAGCTAAAGTGACTGCGATTCTCAGTGGCCTGAGCGGCAGGGCTGACCCTGTCGGCGCATCCGTGCAGGGGCAGCAAACCCTCTTTGACCCTTTCTCGCCGTTTGATGTATCAACACCATTGGCCAATGTCGGGGACGGGTTCCACGACTTGGACGTGCTGCCGATTCTCTCCAATGGCCTCAGCCCAGATTTCTACCAATACTTTGACTTTCTCACGCCACAATTTGAGCCTCAGCCCCAGCTCAAGGAAACCCCCTATACAACGCTGGGCGACCTGACTGGCCCTCTGGGGCTGGGGACCTTACAATTTGCCAGCCCGTATAGTAGTGTTTCTGGTACTCGTATGACCCACACGTCGGCTTCGTCGCTCCAGAGCGAACCCATCGGGCTGGGTGGAGACAGCGACTCCGCCACGACTCCCTCTAGTGCCGATGCCTACGTTGCCGCGAAGTTTTACCACGCCATGGGGGACGGGGCCTTGGCTCCCATGTAGATCGGCTTCCAGACGGATGACTTGTCACGCGACTGGCTGCGCGCCAAGGATGCGCACGTTTACGAGCTCATCTATTTCCGTGTATTTCGTTATGCCAACGTTTACTTATCATGATGACCATAATTATCAAGGAAAAGATTTCTGACTAGCATGTTGTTTCAATTCAGCGAGAACATATACAAAACAGGAAACCACCACAGCAATTTTTCTGTTTTGTTTTCTTTCTTTTTTGTTTTCTCTCTCTTTTCTCCTTATGCGCTGCTGTTCGTGCCAGGCAAATCCACAAAGGGATCATCCTCAGGATCGGAGTGCCAGCGGTACTCCAAGCCAAACGCGGTGAAATGCGCATGACCCATTGCCTTTTCCTTGTTGAAACCCGGGATAGGGGTCTCATCGCCCTTGGCAGACGCCTTCTGCGCCTCGGGATGAGCCTGGCGGTCCTCCGGTGCGACATAAGTGTTCGCAAGGAAAGCAAAGCCCGCGTCGATACCCGCTGTAACACCAGACGAGGTCAGGAATTTACCATCTTGCACCCAGCGGGCACGCTTCTGCCACTGAACTCCGGGGTCTAATAAGATTGGCAAGGTCAGCTTATACTCTGGTAATCCCCTTTTGGAAAAATGAAAATTTTTCTTGAACAAAAAAATAAAAAACAAAGCAAGGGGGGGGGGGGATCATACGCTTTGGAGTCACCTCATCGTAGAGGCGTTTGTTGGTCGTTGCCTTGCGACCGTTCAGCCGGCCAGTTGCGGCCAGCAGGATCGAGCCCGTGCAGACGGTGAAAACGTTGGGAGCACGATCCACCAGCTGACCGATACGCTGCAGCAAGATTGGGTCCCAGACCAGGGGCATCATGCCAAAGCCACCCGGGATGAACAGGGTGTCAAACTGCCGGTCTTCTTGGAGGGCCTCGGCCAATGAAAGAGTCGGGATGACGCCGATGCCGTTCTTGATGGAGGTTTCGAGACCTCGAGGGGAGTCGAGATTGTGGAGGTTGACCAATTCCAAGGTGTAGTAGTCACTTCGGGGCACGATGGCGCCCAATGGGCCAAAGAGATCGAGGGCTTCGAACTCATTGTAGACAAGAGAGAGGATGCGGTGCTGAGTCGGCATTTTTGCTGGCGGTTTGAGGGTTCTTCTGACCCCTTTCAGGACTCTTGGAATTTAGGTATATATATATATATATATATATAAATATTTTTCTTATGTGTTTTTTGATCTTTGAATGCGGGCGTGATTGGTGAGCGCCGCAGACGGTGAGAGGTGAGATGTTTAGGGCTGAAGAAGAGGAAGAAGAAATATGAAGTTTATTGTCTCACGTCAGATCTCTGGTCAAGGGACTCGTGGTATTTGTACTTGGTCCTGTGGCGGATCGTCGTCATTGGGCCCCCAAGGGCGTGGAGAAGTTCCCCAGAATGACTCTCCGCGGACGGATGGACAATCCGTGGCAAAAGGCGAGACCAGACGCGTGCCCGAAACTCCGTGGAGTTTGACAGACGCTCCGTGACTCCATTCAGATACGAGTCGCTGTGGTTTCCGACAGGACGATGTGTGGAGAATCCGCGAGGCCTCTCCACCACCCGAGACTGGTGGCGTATCTCTTCTGGCCTGGGGAAGATGGAGATGTGGACTATGGGGGAGGGGAGGGCATGTTGAAGCTATTCAGAAGATTGATCTCAATGGAAAGCAACAAAAACACCCTAAAAAGGAAACCATCAGACCGTTGCTGCCGGGGGGGGGAAGGGGGAGAGAGCAGGGGAAAAAAAAAAGAAACGAGAAAGAACGGCAAACGAAGCGCTGCCGCCATCAGTCTCTTGAGGCCAATCAGAGCAAGACCTTTTCTTTTCGGATCTGAACATCTGCAGCGCTGATCTCAGCATGCAGACCCGCCGACGGTTTGGCACGGTTAAGATTCTTCTACAATTAAGGCTTTTTGGTCGTTCTTATCAGCCGGTGGAACCACGTTGACTGGATGGAACCACTCAACCCCTGTGCCCCCCCCCCCCCCCCCTGCCCTCAACGCTAAGGGACTCTGCAACGGGCTGAAGGATCGCAATCCTTACCATGTCCCCAATGGAGGGTCCTCGCCACACACGAGGCTGTACGGAAAATGCGCCGCATGCGAGCATCTTTTCGTATCCCCTCGTGTGTGCAGGAGGCGATGTTAGCGTGGTTACATTGATATAACAAACTCGGAGCTTAGATTGGCTCAGGAGCCACTGGGCTGGCGAGCACAGGTCACAACGGATGATATAGTTCATTATCAGCCCAATCATCCGGTTTTGTTTTCACTAAAGAAAAAAAAAATAGGTCCCCGTTGTTTCCTTCTGAATCACAATTCGGTCGGTACCGCGCCAAAATCGCCTCTCGGGGCAGACCACGGAGCAGAAGAGGGGATAAGATGCACGTCAGCATGAAGTGGGATGGGTCAACCTTTCTTAGGCTCCTGAAATATCCCTCCCCTATGGGTAAACTTCCTTCAGCTGCGTAGGTCTCACGGAGGGGGGGGACGTAAACTCTCGAGCAATCGTCGTGGGATATATTAATGAGCCCGTGGCAGCGCTCGATCTGAGTTTCTGCACATCTTCACGACTCCCTGCAATCTTGTCTCTTGACCACCTTTCTGTTTTTTTTTTTTCTTACGTGGTTACCCAGAGCTCCCTTCTGCCATCACTTGGCATTCTCCACTTCAACGTTGCTTGGAACAAGCTTGGCTTCAATACTACACAATGCAGTGCACCCGCAGTGGATCAAGTACCCCCTTGGCGGGGAGAGATCCAGATATGCGATGGTTGCAATTGCTCGCACACACCCGAGGCCATCACTCTCGACCTGCATCTTTATCCGGCACCATGTCACCTCCATCGCCCGGCTCGAGTGCGTATCCATTGCCGCTGGGCAATGGTTCCCATCTGAACATGAACAACAACGGGCGGGTTCGCTCGCGCAGCAGCGCCACCAGTTACTTTGCTCTGCTGTCCTCGACCGAGGACAAGCACCACCAGCATGATCGTCCGGTGAGCCGCAAACAGCACTACCATCACCGAAGCAGCGGCAGTGGTAGCGGTAGCAGCAGTGGGAGTCGCAGTGGCAGCGGCACACCCACCGGTCGACACATGGATGACTGTACCTCGTGGGTTCCGGGATGGCTTGGTGCATATGGCCCCCACCCGCCCCCCACGCACGCGATCGACGGACAATATCATTGTTCCGGCCAGTCATATTTCCCCTTCACCGAGCCACCCACGCATTCCCTGTCGGAGAGCAGCTGTCACGGCTCTCATGTCATGGCCCCAAATTCCTCCCTGGGTACATCCACCTTGACGACGACGACCACGCCTCCCTCCACCATCTCCAGCACTGCCACGCCCTTTTCTTCCCCCCTGGCGCCCCTCACCGATGCAGAGATCGACGCCATGATTCTTCAATTCCCGGACTTGACAGACGGCTTCCCGCCTGGGTACCCCGATTCCATGGACGAGATGGGTCCGTTTGATCCCGCCGAGGCAGATGCGGGTTTGGCCAGTTGGCTCAATGAACAGCACGCCTTTGCCTTGAATCTGAGTGAGGAACCGTCGGTGGGGCAGAGCAAGCGAGGCTTGACGGCCGAAGGGTATCCGGGGGACATGTCCGCGGATGGCACGAGTACGAGCACGGGATGGGAGACGGGGATCAAGAAATTAAAGGTTTTTCATGAGGAATTCAATCAAGGTCGAACATGAAGATCCCTTTACACACACACACACACACATGAGATCATGTACATTACTGTACACACGTTTTTTTCCTATATGTCTTTTTTTACCCTGTTTGTTCTTACTTTTGTTGATGGCTCGTGTCTTCCCTTTTCTTTTTTTTCTTTCTTTTCATTTCTCCTGTCCATCTTAGCCGGTCATGACTACGGCGTACATAGTGCATGATGCATACATCAATTAATACATCCCAAACCATATCATCCCATCTAGATCCTTCTTCCCAACATAGTCCCAAAGTCCAGACTTGCCCACACCTCTCTGGAGAAAAGAAAATCAAACTCCAGTGCAATATGCATGACCCTCCTCATCTTATTTCCACCTCCCTTTCCTCTCCTTTCTCGCGCGGGGCTCCCGAACACGAGCACAACCCTATTTGGGTCTAGTTGGTAGTACAGTACACCGGCGGATCCACTCGTCGCCGGTGATTGTTTACCACTAGTCCCCTCTGGGGGTTGATTCGGGCGGTACGGACCGATAAAATTCCCGTGTCGATGTGAAGAAGAGAGGGGCAAGAGGGGTGGAGAGTGGAAAATACAGTGGTAATACACCCTTTCGGTCTGTGAGGTTCCTCTCCCCTGGACCAAGTTGGGAAGGATAGAAGAAATCAGACACGAAAAGGAAAAGGCCACCACGGCACGTTGAGAAAAGATGGGAGATGGGCTTGATACCAATGTGCAGCTCAGCTCCGCGTTGCGCTTCTGACTCGTGTTGAAATCTCTTTTTTCTTTTGTTCTTTTTTTATTCTTTTGTTTTTCTCGGAAAATAGTTCCGGGCAGCCAAGAGTTTAAACTTTGGTCAAGCTGGAGGGGGTGAAAATTGAGGTACTGGGTGCTGGATTTGTTTGGATTTGATCTGTGGTTCAAAGGAGACATTTTGACTTTTTTTTTTTTTCTTTTTTTCTTTTTTTTTTTTTCAAAAAAAATAAGGGTACTCGAGGACTTTCGGAATTTGACGCGGTGCAGATTGTACGTGCTCCATGAGGAGCCGTAAGGATTCCAGGACTGCAAAGATGGTGCCATACGATGGGCACACACACACACAAAAGGGTGTATCCAGTATGCAGTAGTATTGTTACACGGCTATGGATAGCCGTGCATTCTCTTCCTGTCGGTCCATAGCTCTACTGTAGGTAATTGTAGGTCAGGTACTAACCAAGTGCGTGGCTCGTGTACATGTACACGAATCGTCTCCGCATCAGCATTTCTACAGTACACTCAAGTGCGCGTCCTATCCCATGTACCACAGACGAAACATGATCATCCCCATCTAGTCTGGTCTGGTCTGGTCTAGTCTGGTCCGAGTCTAAAAAACTCCCCTCGCACCTATCACGACTGCCCCTTCTCACCCGCCTCTGTGATCACCGGGCTCTTCTTTCCGTTGACGAATGGAGCGTTGCATTCGTCACGTCGCAGCCACAATAAGGGGCCTTTTCGTTGTCCCCCTGGTCACCTTCTCCCTTTGGGAGCCGAGGTTCCGGGCAAAGCTGACGGGAGAATCAAAGGACTTGCCAAGGACTCTGGTCTACTACGGTAGTCTACTACATGACACACGCGCCCCCCCTTGTTCAGCTCTACAATATAACATACTGCGTTGACTATACTATACTAGCTATACTATAGCCCCGGTTGACCCTTCCTTTTCATTCCTCAGGCACTTCCTCTCCCGTGTGCCGACAATTGGATCTTGTAAACTCGTCGGATTGTCCGAGTTCAGACGCTTGGACCCCAAGATCGGCAGACGCTTTGACACCTTTTCACTCGGATCATCAGACGCACACACTCAGCGCCACTTGAAGGGGGGGGGGGAAAGAGATCCACCCAGAAACAAAAGCCTCCCCTCTCTTCGAAACGGCTAGCTCCGAGAGAGAGTCGGACTCGGAATGTGTGGCTCGGGATAGAAAATCCGGTCAACGTGGCTGTTCTCTTGCTGAACCCTCCTTTCTCCCCTCCCCTAAATCTCCGAGCGGAGTCTGACAAGGTGCCCGCTGACCCCGCGGAGTTTTTCTGGTAGCCCCGCGGGACAGGGTATGAGGAAGCCGATCGACGATCACACCGGGTGGGCTTTGCCTAGCCTGGGGTTCGATCGTGTTTGATGGTGAGGTGCATGCGGATCGTGGATCGTATCTTGGGCCGTGTTTTGTTTTGTTTTCTTCTGTTTTTCCTTTTCTTTTTTTTCTCTTCTCTTTGGGGAGAGGAGGAGGGGTTTGCTGTTGTTGGTGTGGGTGTGGGTGGTAGATTGGAGGTGATAGTGTTATGATAGTCGGAGAACTTATCCCAGAGGGAAAAGAGAGGCAAGGAGACGGGAGGGGGGTAAAAAGAATAGTAGTGAGCGCAGTTCATTCTGGTTCGAGAGCGTTTGTCTATATACTTGCATTGACTAGACATGATTCACTGAATCTAAAGTAGAAAAAAAAAGGAAAAAGAGAAGAAACGCAGGAAGAACAAAACCAAAAAAAAAAAAAAACAACACAGTCACCGAGTATGTTTGTAGTAGCCAAGCCAGGCCCATAAAAAAGGACAAAAAAAAGGAGACATGTTCACGCACTGTACTGCCAATGGAGAAAAGACTGGAAGAGAAAAGAAAAGGAAAAAGAAAAGTAACAAACCAGACCAAAATCAGAGAAACCATATCGTGTAAGACCATCAAAAGAGATCGAGAGAGAGAGAGAGGGAAAGAGGGAGAGAATGTGACGGGTGAATATGCTTTACAGACCCGCGCGCACAACTCTCAAGCTGGACGGACTCAGATGCACAGGCAATGCCACACGGTGGTCCGAGACAATGGCATGGCCCTCCTGCCAGCGGTGCAGCACTCGATACCGCACATCGTCCAGGGCCGCGGCCGCCTTGAGGAAGGGATGCTGCGCCGACTGCGCATCGTCGCCCGTGGCGGCGGAAACCTGCACGAAATACGACCTGGGCGCCAACTCGTTCGCCTGGGCACTGGTGTATGGTCGGTTCGTGGTCTTGGTTGTCACAACGCCCTCGTGCAGGATACTCAACGACAGTCCACCGCCGGCCACGAGGCGGAAATCATCGGCGATTTCCGTGGTGTATTGCATGGGGTCCAGTCCCTCGATGATGATGGGGGAGTGTACCTTGGCGAGCTCGGCGACGGCCTCGAGGCGGAACTGACTGATGGAGGTGTCCTTGGGGACGATGATCTTGAGACCAAAGGGATACAACGGGTGCATCTGGACCGGTTGAGCTTGGTTTAGGGTGGGGCCGTCGGGAGTCTCGATGACCCGGTACATGGGCACATCGGCACAGAGGAAGTTGAGGCCCAGTTCATCCTGGCAGAGACGGTAGGGAACATCTCCATCGGTCGGTTTGCGGCCCAGACTGAGCGAGTCGCTGTCGGTGTCCAGGTAAGGGGTGTTGTGCCAGGGAGTCACGGGGAAGGCGCTGTATCGCTTGTGCGGCAGCAGCGTGACCGAGAGTTTGTCCGTGTTGTTGCTGGCGTGGATGGAGAGACGGACGTGCAAGGGAGACACCTGGGCCACGAGAGCCGCCAGCGCCTTGCCACGAGTGATCATGCTGCGGGCAACGGTGGAACAGTACTTCTTGACGGCACTCTTGCTCATCTTCTGTTCCCGGAAGAACGAGGCGAGGTCGGACATGAGAAACCGGATATAGCCCCGATACGTCAGGGTGGCATTCGGGTCGGTCTTGAGAGCCTCATCAAAGTCATACCCCGCAGGCAGATACGCCGTGAACATGTGCTCCTTGAGCGGACCGATGCTGCTGGCATATTCCTCCTCAGTGACGGGGACGCTGTGTGGCCCCTCCATCAGGTCAAAGGGATCGGACCACTTGAGATGCTTCAGCCCCAGGCGGTCCGCGATCCGGTGCAGACCCTCGGCATATCGGAAGACCTCTTCGTCAGACACCCCCAACAGGTCGTTATAGCAGCATCCGTCGCTGAAGATGGTGACATGACCACCGGGAGGGTAGATCTGCTGGATGCGGGCACCCATCGAGTTGAAGTGTTCGAGGGACATGCGCTCGCCCACGTCGGGCTCGGGACCCAACACCTTCTCATCCCGGTTGGGGCTCTTGCAAGGGTATGCCGGAACCAGCATGTTGATGGGTTCCTGACGGGAGACAAAATATCGCAGCGTCTCGAGCAGCTTGGGCTTGTATACGTCGTCATACCGGTCGTCGGGTCCGCTGATGCGGTATGAGGCGATGATCTCCGCGATGCGTTCAACGAGGGCTTCACTGGCAGCCTTCTTGCGAGCCCACGACAACGTATCATGACTGATGGTTGCCGGGAAACTCACTCGGCGAGAGGTATCAAAGGCCTGCAGGGGCTCGATGACCCGTGTTTCGATGCTGGGAGTAATGGTGATGGTGTTGGACAGCATTTTGGGCGATGAATGGATAATAGACAACGTAGGATCAAAGGGTTTCCCGTACAGAAATGAGTAAGAAAAAAAAAAGATCGATTATTTTAAAAGACAAAAAGACACACAAGAGGCTTTTCTTGTCTATCTTGATTGAATTGTTTGTCTTGAGCGATGGAATGCGCTGTTGGCTGTGAATCTTTTCTGACTTTCAACCTGGATCGATGCCGCTCCTATGTATGTTTGATATCTCTCGGTCCTGGCCTCACAACCCCCCCTCCAACGCCCAAACCACCAACCACCGAAGAGATAGCACATCCCCACGGTATCCGTGATCCGCGGATGAACAAGCGGTTCCCTGAGCACTGCAGAAACTTCTTTCCTGCCTTCAAGGACACCGTGCCAGAGAAACATACACGTGAATCGGCCTAGGGCTCAGCACCAAGCGGACGACGAGTCAGGTCCGGAACCGAGACAGGCGGAAACAGAGCCCATAGGCTCCGAAGCCAGTGAATCATCTCGTCAAATCAGGGTCTCGAGGAAGAAATTCTTTGCATCTGAGTGGATGGACCGCATCAATATCACTGTCGTCCGCGGTTTCCGTCCGCCATGGGCAAGAATCTCTTCACTTTTCTGGGCCTAGGCCGTGCTCTCAGCTTTTTCAGCCTGAGAAACAGTCGGAATTGGGCTTACTTGCGCGATTCAGGGGGTGTTAGCGAATTTTTTTTCCCTTTATTTCCTCACAAGATGCATGAACGGTGACTTAGGATCAAATGCGGAAAGGAGGCGAGAGGACGGATGAGAGCAGGTGGTTAGCGGGGATGAGATGTTTGGCCTGCGTAAAATTTCTCCTCTGTCTACAGAAAAGAGCGGAGCTACTCAGTTTCATGGGAAAACCACCAAGTCTACATTCTGAAAGTGGGAAAAAAAAGAGGTTTTGCGTATATCACTGTCTCCTGGATGATAGTATTGCAGCTATGGAGGGGGACATGGGTGATCTTGGACTTCAAGGAAATGCAATATAAATACGGCCTTTTCCCTCATGGTACTCTCTATTTAATGAACTGCCTATTCAGATTCGACGGCGAGGGTGTTTTCTGCCGATATCTTGTCCCGTTTAGGAAGCTGAAGACGGCTGAAGACGGGACAAGCCGCCAAGAAAAAAAAACCAGAAGAGAGATTCTGGCCCTGACCGACTTTCCCACAAAGCTGAATCCCCAGAGAGAGGGGGGGGGTCCGAAGAATCTGTGCAATCAATGAGAGACAGGCGAAAGTGTAAAAGCCAGGATCTTACGTGGACGAATGTGGATGGAATGGGCAGTGGCAGTGACGCTAAAATTCAAGTCTATATTTCCTCATTTATCTGCACGGCAACTAATTTACTGCATAGGAGGCACGGCCTTCTTGTAGGCGGCCTGGACTTCCGGCAATGCATCCAGCTTCTGGATGTAGGCATTGATCGCCGGGTACTCCTCGAAGGGCTTCAGCGCAGGTCCAGCCAGCACGGAGATCTTCAACCAGGGCAGGATGGCAAAGTCAGCAATGGTCAACCGACCCAATGCGACGAATCCGTTGTCCGCGGATGCGAGGTGCTTCTCCAGCACAGAGCGCAGGCGCTCCACCTCAGCCTGGTAGCGCGCAATCACGGAGCCGTTGGGCTTCTCGCCGTGGGCACCCTCGTGGAAGGCGAGGAACCAGACCAATTGACCCTGGTAGGGACCCAGACCAGACACCTGCCAAGCGAGCCACTTGTTGATCGTAGCCCGTTCCTCGGGGGTGTTGCCGGCGAGTTTGCCGCTGGCGTCGTACTAGATGGGTTCCGTGAGCCGGATGTCTAAGGGGGAAAGAGGAGGAGGGGAAGGGGGAGGGGAGGGGATTTTTCCAAAATCCACTATGAGTGGAAGAAACCTACCTTTTCAGCAATGTATTGCAGAATGGCGGCACTCTCAAAGACGGTGAAGTCGTTGTTCTTGTGGTCGATCAGACCGGGAACACGGCCGTTGGGGTTGACCTTGGAGGTGTACTCGGCATCCTTGACGGTGCCCTTGCCCTCACCAAAGCCGAGGGGGACACAGTCGTAGTCCAAGCCGAGGTGCTCGAGGGCCATGGCCACCTTGACCGGGTTCGGGCCGGGACCTGCAGTCATATGTGAGTGGAGGTGCTCCCAGTGCATCGGGAAGGGGGGAAAGAACGGTCTTACCGGCGTGAGTGTAGAGAGTGAAGGGAGCCATTGCTAGTAATGAGGAGGAGAAGGTACGCTGTTGAACTCTTGGAACGATGGAACGAGACTGTGATCGAAGTGCGGTTCGGAGAAGAGAAGAGAAGCTCATCTATAAAGACACTTTGCTGCTGATGGATGTTTCTGTAGAATGAAATTCAAATCTCATTTCTCGTCGCTGTCTTTATACCTCTGGGAGGCCGTACTTTGCAGCCCCCAAGGGTGGCCTACGTCCGAAACTCCATCTGGATACACAATATGCCACTTCTCGGAATCAGAAGAAGGCTTGCTCGCTCCGAGCTCCAACACGTCGAAAGTGGGAGCCCTGTCGAGTTGTCAAGGGGGAGTGAGGTCGGAGGTGTAACCGTAGCCAATGATGGTGAGATCTCTGCGGATCCGCATGGGGTCCCAAGGCAAGCTAAGACTTCTTAGCGTCGACGATCGGCCGACAGCCGACGGGCGGTGGAGATCCTCGCAGGACTCCGAGGAGAGACCCGCAATCACCCGGGGCTCTTTGACTCCGAAACTCCGAAACTCCAGGGGGCCGGTGGCAAACCCGCGACCTGAAACTCCTGAAACTCCTAAATCCCACGGACATTGTTGACACTCGAAATGACCCTGGACCGTCTTCACTTGGTTCGATGTGATTCCATCATTACTGTGGCGATTCAATGAGGACACCCGTCACTGAACAATCAGGCACGATGGGAGGGATTTTGAGATTGACTAGCCAGATAGTCATTACCTCTTCGAATGAACAATGAGACCGTGTGGTGCGGTAGACGGGAGTAATATGTGTAGTATGACAGGAGCCTGTATTAGTAGCCGCCATGACTTGCTTGAGGCGATGACTACAATAGCTAGGGGACTACTACTACTCGAGTAGAAGATCAGATATTCGATTGATGTAACCTTCATGAACATGTTGATAAGACACGAGAGTTCAGGAAAATGTTGGGCATATCCGTAGGTATGTAGTACCTAGCTACCTAGGGTACCAGAGTTCATTACCATATATGTGATATATATGTGGCGACGGAGGGAAGTACCCAACCCAAGCCCGGGCAGATCTCTACTGCTTTATATAAATCGCCACTTCCATACGACTCATCAGAGACCGACTTCAATAAATGCATCGATTATCACGGGTGAGGAAATAACACCCCTGTATTTGAAAATGTTGCCGTTCAACAAATAAGCCACAATAATTAAACATCGGGCGATAGTGAATGGGCAATGGCTCGCTATAGATATTAGCAGCTTGGGGTAGCGTCGACCCAGGTTCTCCATCTACTAAGTGTTTCGTCGAGTGCAAAAAACCGCCACATGGCCTTCTTGAGTAACATTTGTAGACAGCTTGTACCAATCAATGGATCGAACTAGCCTCGGAATGGGATATCTCCCATTTTCTTCCAGCCATGTTGAGATCATTTCCCGACTCGGTTCTTTTAAGGCTACGATAGGATATTGCCCAATAAAACCTCAGGTATCTAGGTTGCTGGCAGACCTACGACCTGAATATGCACGCCCATGCCACCTGAATACTATCTCTACGCTTCAGGAGTACTTTTTGATCACGAGCTGCACGGTAAAACATGGTGCTTTCAGTTACCCTGCAGGCCACGTGGGGACTAAACATGAGCTTTCAGCAGCGTTCGCCAAATCGAGTAGCCTGCATGCAACTTGGACCACGATCGCCGATTGCCAGGGATTGTGTCTGCCAAGGTACGTTGAGGTTCGCCAATTGACCTGGTTGGTTGAGGCAATCGCTGGAAGTGAGAGACCCTGCATCCCTGATAGGAGTGGCCAAAGAAATGAACATATGCGAGGAAAGGGTCAAAGAGCCATAATAAGGTTGCCACGAGTGGAAATTGTACGTGCAGAGTGGCTAGATCATTCTGTCTGTCTGTTGGATAGTAACAGGAGATATAGAAATGTGTTGACAATTACCAGAAACGGCAACATTCGGAGAGGTCAGTTACCGCGCATCTATATCATTGATTCGGAGCCCCCATGATCGATACTATGTCAGTATCTGTCGTATCTTCGATTTTAAAAAGAAAAGTTTTGCTTCTTGTTCTGTCTGACTTTTTGGTGTGTTGAGCTCACAGATAAAGGGATAATGACAAGAATAAAAGGCTGAATGCGCGGGTTTCGCATTCGTCGGTAACCACAACTAATAAGCATTCAAGAAATACGGGGCAAAACTACAGGCCGAGAGAAGTAGCCTATCTTTGTTCAGCACGGTTGCAATTTTTGTTTTGAGGAAATCAATCTTCAGTGTAGACGTGGATATACGACTTCAATTGGTCTCATTGTAGCAAAGGCGAAAGCGATGCTCCACGGAAGCCCCGTCTATACTTGACCAGCAATCGGACTTTGGGTGGAAGATACTTGCATTCTTGCTGACAGTAATATGATTGGAAAGAACTATTGCACTGAGCTGGTAAGATGCATTTACAGCGAAACCTCGTTCGTCCGCGGCGTGATTATTTGTGGCAAAGCGCCCGACACTGCAGCGCTCGGGATCCCAACGACCGTGAGCTGTAAAGTCCACAAGCATCACACGAATTAAGGTTGCTCAGGAATTCTGGATTCCGTAGGGACATCCACTCGCCACAATCATCGCGCTGGTGAAGCAGTGAGAAAAAAATGGCTTACACCAATTGAGGGCCGTCCATGGGCTGTGTCAGCATGACGATCCGCGTATATGCGGATGCTTCCCCCCGTAACGGGCTGACTCGATGGAGATGCTCACTTGAAGGAACCAGAACGGAGAGAACAGTATCAAGGCCATGGAGATCGATCGATTGCCTGACTATATCGAGATTCGATGGCGAGTTGAGAAGAATACAAAAGGCCTGTGAATCGACCAGAATTCTCAACATCATCACACAATCACAATCATCTTCTCAATCATTCAATCTTCTTCAGTCCTCTTCAGCCTTTTTTTTTCTTCACTCCAAAAATTAGACTTCCCTACCATCAAAATGACTCAAACTCAGCCCACCCCCAAGCACACCTTCGCTGAGCGTGCTGCCGCCAACAACTTCAACGATGCGCAAATCCTCAACTCCAACAACCCCGCGGGCGCAGATGTCCCTTCCAAGTCGGACGTTGTTGTCGCAGGTGGAGGTATCCACGGCCTCATCTATGCCATCCACGCTGCCAAGTACAAGCCTGGCAAGCTCAACATCTCCTTGATCGAAAAGGGCACCAAGCCTGGCTACAAGATCGGCGAGAGCACTCTGCCTCTCTTCTCGCTGTGGTGCAAGATGCACGGCTTGACCGCCGAGTACATGCTGCGTCTCTTCGGTCTCAAGGATGGTCTGTGCTTCTATTTCCTCGACCGCGAGAAGCAGGGCGAGTATACCGACTTCTGCAGCAACGGTACCCCCGGTCTCTTCCTCAGTGGCTTCCAGATCGAGCGCTCGATCAGTGAGCTGCTCTTCACTCTGTTGGCCCAGCGCAACGGAGTCAACGTTTACCACGGCCGCCAGGTGGACTTCAACGGCAGCACCATCAAGGGTGGATTCCAGAGCAACAAGATCGCCATCAACCCTGGCAAGTTCGACGGCAAGCCTGCCACCACCATCGACTCCTCCCTGCTCGTTGATGCCACGGGTCGCTTCCGCCAGCTGGCCTCCAAGAAGGCTTCCCTCAAGCGCTTCGAGGGCTGGAACTACGACGCCTTCTGGGGCTACTTCACTGCTCCCAAGGATGAGAGCGACATTCCTCTTCGCTTCTACGAGGGCGACCACACCAACCACCTGTGCTTCCCCGAGGGTTGGGCCTGGGTCATTCGTCTTCCCTCGTGGGAGGGCAGCCCGATCCCCAACCTGATGGACATGATCTCGTACCTGCTCGACTGCGCCGCAGCCGGTGTTCCTGGCGACCAGATCCCCAGCTCTGAGGAGCTTGCCAAGATGTTCGACCTGAAGTTCCAGTGGGTGACCAGCATTGGTTTCGCCGTCCGCAACGATGTCAAGTACCCCGAGGACATGTCTGCCTACGGCACTCGCGAGGCTGAGCGCAAGTTCAACTACTTTGTCCAGAAGTACGACCTCATCAACAAGTTCATGGGCAAGTTCGAGCTGGTGGAAGACTTGTACGGACCTGGAACTACCTGGTACATCCGCAAGTCTCTCACTTACCAGTCCCCCGTCGTCTCCGGCCCTGGCTGGCTGGCCGTCGGCGACGCTTGTGGCTTCACCAACCCTCTGCACTCCCCTGGTATTACGGCCGCCATGTCGACCTCGACCTTCGCGGCCGAGCTGACGCATCAGGCCCTTGACGAGGCCAAGCGTGCCGCCAACGCCGAAGCCGCCGAGCTGTCCATCCGCAAGACCCTCGCTCCCTACGACGACTTCTCCAAGCGCCTCATCCCGGCCCTGAACCAGATGAACAAGTTCAACTACGTTTGCTTCCGTGATCCCCGACTGGGACCCCAGGTCTCCTGCCTGTGGCAATTCTTCGCTGGTATCGGTATTCCAGACTGGCAGCTCATCCGTCAGGACTACAACCTCAACTTCGAGACGTATGTGCCCCACTCGATCAACTGGGCTTGGGGATCCATGGTGCCCGAGTATGACGCCGTCGCCCGTAAAGCGATCGAGCTCATTGCGCCCATCCCGCTGGAGGAGACTGTACCCGATGAGATTGTCCGCGAGGTGATCGACTTCTCCAACTCGATCAAGCGTCAGGCGGTCGACTCCAACCGTTTCAACTTCCGCTGGGACGGTCTGCTGCGCTACTACGATCTCTTCCTCAACTACGACGAGAAGAAGAACTGGAAGGATGTCTTCTCGCGCAAGTGCAAGGGCTGTGGAGCCTGGCTTGTCTGCCGTCCCGACTGGCGCAAGTGCTACTCTTGTGGTGAGGCACGAACTGAGGAAGAGGCCGCCGTCACCTGGAACCCACCTTTGGCGGTCGACGAGGTCAAAGCGCTGGTGCGCGCATCGGATGCCAAACCTGCTTCGCGCGCTGCACAGACGGTGACTGAGGAGGCCAAAAATGGAACGGTGGTTGTTTCTCACGCGGTGGAGATTTCTGCCTAAAGATGGGGGCGAAAGTTGTACATAGATTGATTTGTTATTCCCTATTTGGTCACCGCGTACAGATTGGTTTTGGTTTGTTTTGGAATTTTTCTTTTGACTTTGATGGTCCCGTTATTGGCTTACGTTTACTACTGTGACTTGTCTGATAAATGAATTCATGTGCGATTACTGATATGCGTTCTGTTCCCGTTGCTTTCTCTCGTTTCAATGTGCTGTTGTTCTGTGCTTGCTATGCCGCAAAACTATCCTAGAGTTTGCTTGAATAGTACTCGGAAATTCTAACTCTCTCTCTCTCTCTCTCTCTCTCTCTCTCTCCCCTGATCTCCAATCTACATACACTGCCGATGTAAACTGAGCTTGTACTGCGCCAAGGATGAAGTTCCCTGCAGCGCTTCCAACAGGCCCAGCACCTTGTTAATGTGCCATTGCAACACTTTCATCTTCTCCCCACTGGTCCACCCCCCCCACGAACCACCCGCCGCCGCATAAGGTCCTTGCGTTGGCATACTCGCACTCGCAGCCTCGAAATCCCCCGCCCCCTGCGCAAATGCAAAGAACTCGGTTGCCGAGTTCCACCTTGACGTGACCCCCATGTCTCCCTGAAAATCCTTACCTTGCACTTGCCCTGGCCCCGGTCCAGTTGTGGGTACGCCTCCTATCCCTGTCCCTATTCCGTCTACGGCTCGCGCAGCGTGTAACAGAACCTGCCCCACCAGCGCCGCCGCCGAGGTCGGTTGCAGAACTCGTCGCAGACTTCCCGTGCAGGTACGCATCTCTCGGCTCGGGTCCAGCGGTATCTGTGACTGGGCTTGCACCTGCACCTGCGCCTGAACACCGGGAACGTCACGATTGCCGATATTCCAGCATTGTTCGAGCACGACGATGCAGGAGTCCATGCAAGCGTCCATGCACATCATGCGTAGAGTCCCTGAGGTGTTGGGCGCATGCATGAGGTGGAAAGCCTCGTGGCGGAAGAGTTTGAAGCGGATGAGGCCGAGCTCAAGACTCAGGTGCATATTTTGAATCATGGGGGCCTGGGCCAGAGACAGTCGTTGCTCGGCACTGTGCTTGTCGGTGACGAGGTCTCCGGTGGTGGTGGAGGAGGGATCGACCGCCATAACGCCGGCATTGAAAGTGCTGCCATCGGGAAGAGTGCCGCCAAGCAACTGATAGAAGGAGAGCTTGTTGTCGAGGGCATCTAACTTGGTGCAGAGCTCCGCCGCCTGGGCGGGAGACACGGGTCCCGGGCGATTGATGCAGTCCTCTGCGCGACGGGAGAGATGAGCCAAAGCCAGTCCGTACTCTAGATAATGTCTGGTCTGGCTGAGTCGATCCCGGTGTTCTTGCTCTATGGCGGGCGGAAAAGACCCGTCGTCTGGAAGGCCAGCGACTTTGGAAGGTGGCTGGTGGTGCATCTCCGGTCGGATGAAATAGCTGCTGTTATGGTAGATGCCCGGGGAAGTCCAGTCTAGCAAGCAGATGAAAGACCAGAGTTGCCAGCGCAGCTCGCGATCTAGAAGAGAGCATCCCTCGTCCGAGGGGCTATCGAGTGAGGCGTCGATGGCGGAAGAGATGACGTCCAAGTGGAGTTTGAGGTACTCAGATGGTGCGGCAAAAGATCGCGCAGCCATCAGGAGAAGAATCTTGATAGACACAATCTGCAGCGGAATATCCGAGACCACAGTCGTAGAAGTTCCGCCTTGTGGCGCGAGATCCCTGTTCATCTTGAGGGGCGGCGGTGCTCGCACCTCAGCAAGGATTGGTTTGGCGGGGGGCTGGAACGAGTCCAAGTCCGAAGGCGATATCAGTGTACGCGATGCTTTCCATAATTCGCGGGCCATAGCGTCAATGTTTGTATTCGCGAGTCCCAGCTCCTGTGCTTTTCCGGGAATAAGGTCGACGGTCGCGAGACTGGCGACCGCTAGGATCCTGGAAACCTTGACGTCGAGATGTTCCCGCGAGGTGGGAGAGCTGGCAATTTCCAACCCCTGTCGAAGATACTCAACCTCCTCGATGTCGCAGCTGAGTTGGTGTACATCGATAAACCCTGTCAGTGGTGCAGCAGCCGAGACCTGAGCCGCCATATGAGTGAGAGGTTCGTGAAAATGTTGAAAGAACCGTTAGGATGAAGACTCACGTAATGCGAAAATAGACCCCGAAGTAATTGACTCTCGGGCAATAATGTGATTAACTGTGATGCTGTCCATTGATTGGGGCCGGGATTATGATATGGCAAGTCTGTGCATCGATCAGTCCCGTCAATTCTCGTGAATCCCAAGAGCTACTCAGAGAGGCTCAACGTACCCCAGCCGATGTGACCTGCAGGCATGCTGCCCCTGCTTCCCGAACCCCCGCGGGATGAAGGTCGGTATTCCGGCGAATTCAGGTCCAGAAATTCCGCGAGATCCTTGCTCTTACTTTTGCTGTTCTGAATTAAAGTCGAATTCAACGTTTTGAGCTCCTGAACCTCCTCCGTTAATTTGAGAATCATCTTCGTCAGTTGCTCGAGGCTTTCCCGGTGGTTGGGTCTACACACTGTTAGTTCATCGTCGAGCTCAATAGCTTTCTCTCTGGCTACGAGAACTTACTCGGGTCTTTGTCCTTCTTCCCAAGTACACAGATGGCCCTGTCCTCGTGCCTGACAGGCACCGCATGGGTCAAAACGATCGCATTTGAGCTTCCGCCGTCGGCACGAATGACAACTGAATATCTTCTTGTCTTTTCCTTTCTTGGGCGCCGGGTTCGGCTTCGATGGGCCAGTTGGGGCAGGAGGATTGGTCTTGTCCGAGGACTCTACCGCTGCCACGGGGTTTGTAGAGGATTCTTGAACCGCCATGGTGAGATCGATATCGTGTACTTGTTCTGGGGAACGCCAATTTCCCAGCAAAAGAGTCGGGCAAAGCGATCAATGTCGGTGATTTTGTGTTGAGACAAATTCCACCCGACGACTGACATACTCTCTACGAGAATAGGAGAGTGGTGAAGAAGAAAAGAGTGAAACCAGCAACACGAGACCCTCATACGGACATCCAGAAAAGGGAGTCTACTACTGCAGTAGCTGAAGCAAGACCCGCAAAAGCTGGTAAGGACTGTTAAAAGTTAACCTAGCCTTGCAGGTCAAGGATACCTTCCGGTCTTTCACATTAAACTCAATACAGCCGGGTCTAGCAATGTCCCGAGTACGTTGGTCGTCTCTAGCGCTGAACTTACAGGTCAGCACTAGACTTGGGCGCTATCGCTGAACTTGGGGGCCATCCTTCAACTGAAAGTCAGCTCACCATCCCTTGCAGGGATCTCTTCGTTAAGGTCTCTGACGACAGGGCTGTGAGATCCCTCGAAGGTCACTTTCCCGGCAAGCGATCTGGACGTCTCTCAGGTAGTGGAGCTCCACCCAAATCAGAGCGACACGGATGTGATAAGGGGCATGTGGGTTTTTGTTTGGTATCGATCCCACATGCTGGAGCAGATCGTCTCACGCTAAAATGGGACGCACGTTCTGGATGGTTACTCTGGGTTCTCTATTATTCTCCGCAAAGCTTCTCGATGAGTGGCCTGTTTTCGTGGAATACGAGGGGTGTCCCACCATACGGGCTCTTACTGGGTCGGTTCGGCAACGCCTCATGAAATTGACTACCGGCCATTGAGTATTCGTTGGCTTTCCATTCGGTCAGCCACCAGGGCTGGCGCTGTCTGACGAGTCGTGAAGAATTACCAGATTCGGCCGAGCGGCGAGTCGGGCTACGGCGGCTGACGACGGTCCGATCACAGGACGAACGAATCATGACTCGCTCTCATCTGACTTCCTCATCGAGTGGATCTCGTAAGCGGACGACTGGCCAGTCAGAACAGCCCTTCGCGTCAGCCCGCAGTATCTTATCACACCTGACTCCAGCAGAGACTACTGTCTCATGTCTGATGAATATCCTTATACGGGCTTTACCTTTCTTCAATTCAATGTTACCGCTAAGCCACAGTATTGCATTGCTCAGGCTATTCGCGACAAAGTCGAACAGTGGTACGTCACCATATAATCATTAGGTTTGTATTGAAACCTCCTTTGATACTTTGGGTGGGACATGCGGATATTTGATCCCCGATGATCCGATCTAATGGGCGTGCGCCAAGCGTCTTGATGATGGTAATCCCGTAGCCTTAGCACCATCAATGTTTAGTAATTGTGCCAAGGTTACTGGAGATCCGACTACTCTGTGGCACGGCGATGTCTCAAATATAATTTTCGTGATCAACAAGAATGTCAGTGTAGAGTTATACTAGCTACTCATGCCAAGGATCCGTTCCATCTATTATTATGAAGAAGATTTTCCTGCCGTCCTTGGTACCTCTGTTGTGGGGGATTTAGTGTGGCAGAGGTATTGGCCGGCGGATGTTGTTTTGTTTGCACTCTCCGAGGTATGTACCGGCCGTGGCACTAAGACGCACTATAGATGAGGACATCCAAAAGGGACATGCGCAACCGGAAGCAGAGGTCGTGTGTGCGGATACTCAGGACATTGATGACAATCGAATTTTTAATGATGACACTCGACAAGGTATAAAAGGGGGTTGAAGAGGCAATTTATGACTAAAATCCCAACCACCATCGATTTTTTCTTTTTTCTTTTTTTTGTGGGGGGGGGGGGTAAAGTATGAATCACGCTAATGTCCTCATATAACAAATGAAGAGATGTGAAGCGAGCGTTGTAGCTACTTGCTCCGCAGGTATAAATATAACGAAATTGAGACACCCAATCTGAATGAACGGAAGTTTCTATATCTTCATATGATACTGTCATCCCCTCAAGACTTGTATAGAAAAAACAATCCTCAAGATCCAACTATACGAGAGGATATTCTAGAAATTGCATTTATTGTTGCAATGACCCTTTAAAAGCAAGTTTCATGTTTCAGAACCGAGGGTGTTTATCGAATTATAAATGAGATCCTATGGAGAATCTCTAATATCTGATGCAACAGAAAAAAGAGGTAATACTGACATGTCTTGCCAAATTATTTCCGTGACCGCTTTGCACCCTCAGAGACCGTTCCCTGAGGAACATTTAGCGGGATTTCTTTATCATTGTAAAGATAAACCTCTACTTATCAGTCATTTAATGATGGAAAATGAAACTTTACAAGCGTTCAGCTGCCGCTACCCTTTTCTTCAAGGGGACAACTCGCTACCACAGTCCCATTATGGCGCTCCGCATCGAAGCCGGCATGCTAATAATTTTGGCCAGATCCATCCATCTTCAGATTTTATTGACAGAACGACATCTCGAGGTCCGTAGCGCTTATGGACATGGCTTTGATTCATGTGCTTGGAAACTTGAAGTCACTCCTTGGTGTATAAGGGCGGATTGTGTGTATATACGAATATAGGCAGAGCTCGGGTGTATTGGGTCATGGATACACAAATGACAGAGTAAATTCATGGAAACTTTTCCATTGCCCTTTCTGTTGTCAAAAACTCCTCCATAGACACGCGCCATGAACTAGTTCTGGAGTTGAGCCATTCCAAGGAGGTAAGCTTCTGAATTATTTATATTGAAGGTGAGCTAGGACAATGCAAGGTTTGACTTTGGTGAAATCCAGAGTTTATCAAAAAAGTCACTCATAATCTCCAAAGAGCCGGTCCCGCTAGATTTTCTCAAGCCTGTCTGAGAAGATTTTTGAAGTTGTACAACACTCTATCTTTTTTACTGCGGGATCATTACCAGTCGGTTGAATTCACAAGGTGCTGAGGTGATAGCGCCAACGATCTTTGTCAAAATCCGAGATTGACCTCGTTGAAACCCCCTGTTAAATACACAATATAGATAGCCAAGACTTTCCTTCCAGTCGAGCTCATTAACTTGCACATTGTATCTAGCGCTGAGGCTGCCGCATCTGTCTAAGTCTTCTGGCCACACTTACTCGGTCAGGGGCTCAGTGTCAGAAGTCCGGAATATTCCTGGATTTTCAGATGTAGGAAGCAATACCGCGATAATAATGTGCTGTCAGTACATAATACATGAAGCATTGAACGTATCAGAAGAAACTAAGATATCCGGGAAAAATGGTTTTCAATTGGCGGGGGATAATCTGTACCTTATACTACTGGAATCAGAGTGCCTTTCGCGCGAAGAAATGTAAGTGATGCGATTCTAATAGCCGTTGTGTACGCTTCTGGCACAGATATCATGCATAGTAAGTCAATGGATGCGTTCACTTCACCTTCCAAAGTGGCTTGAATGACTCGATTGCAAACAATTCTGAGCATTTTGGCAAGATGCTTGAGATTTCTCTGGCCAATATACTTTTGCAATATCAGTTAAAAGGGCAGCGACAACGAGTCTCATATATTGGTCATGAACGCACGCTACTTAGCTCGAGAGGAAATTTAGGGAGAGAGATTGTGAAGCGGTCCTCGTTTGATACTAACCCATGATCCTAAAATCAGCCTCAAATGAAGATTGAAATACTTGCAGGCCCTCGAGGCAGTACGGTTACTTCCAGTCATTTCTAATGTGACGTGGCTAGATAGATGTTGGTCCGTTTGTGGGCCTCTCGGTTGTCAAGATAAACCACGAGCCTCCTCCCCTCACTGCAGCCATAAAAAATCATATCATCAAGATCTCAATTCATTTAGAGAATCAGCCGTCTTTCGACCTTGAGATAATGGTGGTCATACATTTGATATGGTAGGAATTCAAGCGATATAAATGAGTTTTCCATGTCTCCAGAGTCTCTGAATAAGAGACAGAACAATTCCTTACCTTTCTTTGTAAAGATATGCCAATCTTGCTCGGTGATGTCGAAGTTGGAGTTTTGATTACAAATTACAGAGAATGTCAAAAAGTTCACTTAAATCAAGCCCCTTAGCATATACGAATTCGTGTGGCCAGCAGAAAGTTTGAGCAAAAGGCATAACTCATAGTCATTATTTGAGAAATGCGTACAAATAGGCGGGTTGCACCCTTGAACAATTTGAATCTCCTCAACCGGGAGATGCAGTCCCAGAAAACATGAAATATCTCTCGTTACATGACCTGAAATTTGTATTCAATTTGCCAATCCATCCCTCCCACATACCACGAATCAACCAAACATTTGCGAATTTGTTTGCCAGTCTTTATCAGGGCTGGACAGGTCATGGAGATCCACGCCAAATCTCATATATATTCATAGCGACGTCACAGTGACTCATAAAGAGGGAATTATTTCAAAGAGTCTGCACATGTGGGGTGAGCTGGCTCGCCATCTGACGACGACGAATTCTGCACGGCCATCCGTAAGGAACAGCAAGAAAACGGGTTTCAAATTTCCACTCGGTGTGTGGATTCAGTAGTTCAACTTCATAGTCTCTCAACACCGTTGCGAGAACCTTCAGAAGTTCAAATTGGGCAAGATTATGCCCAGGGCATTTGTTGTACCCCGCGCCCCACTGTGTCGCATGTCAGTGAATGAAAACTCCGAAATTCTGAGAACGTTACATCTTTTTGCTCACATGAATCAAGAACGAGTCCATCGTTTTGGTGTCCCCGGTGAGCCAGCGGTCCGGATTGTAGACGTCGGCATCGGGTCCGAAGATTTCGCAATCATGGTGTATAACCCATGTGTTGACACTCAGGACCACCTAGTGTACTGAATCAGAATACTGAAAAGTTTTGAATCATGCTCGATTTACAGAAAAAGAGATGCTTACGCCTTCAGGGAAATATCGTCCAGCGATGGTCAGTCCACCTTTTGGCGACACACGGGGAAGGTTATGAGAAACGCCAGGGTGCGTCCGATATGCCTCTTTCAGCTAGGAGTTTGTTAGCCGAGAGCCAATCTCAGTAAAAGAATTACCAATGGAGACTCTTTGATCAAACATACGCAGGCCTGCAGAAAAGGCAATCTTGATGCCTCGCTGTATTGAATCAGCGACGAGAGCTCTCCGCGAGATTGGGCTTCATCAATTTCACTCTGCGCTCGCTTGAGAAGCGACGGGTTTCGGAGTAGCTCGTATATGACGGTTTGTGCGGCTGTGCTGACAGTCTCAGCCCCAGCTCCAATGTTGGCGACGGCGGCGGCAAAGACGTCCCGCTCAGATAGGCGATCTGGGTAGCTTGCCCGAGTGTCGAGCCACCGTTGCATCATGTCATGGCGAACCTCGGGATTCTTCTTCCGATTGTCCACTGCCATCAGACACGTATCGAAAATGTGGGAGTTTGGCTGGAGGCCAAGCCAGCTGAAGAGGGGATTGCCGAGGGTGAGGTTGTGGAACCAGATGTAATGGCCCATTACGGCAATGTAGTAGACCAGCGCCCCCGTATTTGCGATTGCATTTCGAATATCAGTGCCTGATTCAACAAAGCCGAATGACTTGGAAAAGGTAACCTCGCCGAGCACATCAAAAGCATAGTAACTGAACCAGTTCTGGAATTCGACAGGGGCTCCAGTTTTGCTAAGCCCGTCAAACTGTTTTTTCAAAAGACTCAGCACGCTGTCTATGTACGGCTCAGCCTTGGTGATGTTGGTGAGAGAAAACCCTGCCGCCAGACTGCGTCTCTTCTGAATATGGCGGACGGGATTCAGCTCCGACATCTGGTTGACGAAGCGATAGTCGGGGAGACTGAAAATAGAATAGAATGAACCCTGCAGATCATTAACGTCGGGATTTGCGGTGGAGTCGAGACATCATTCCCTTCGTCTACGTACCTTTTCCAGGTTGGCTTGGAGGAGCTGTTTCACCGCATCGGGGTGAGATATGCTCACTTCGTTGTCTGCAATCCGAACAAAATACCCTGCTTCGGTGATGAGTTGATGGATCAATTCGCAAAGATGGAGGCATCGTACCATGTTTGCGGTGTAAATCGAAGATGTCACGCTCCAGACGACCCTTGCACGTACGATACACGCGCCACAAACTGGAGAACGACGCCCAAAATGGACCTGGCACGTCTCTGATTGCTGTTGCGTACTTTCTGTATAGCACACGCATCACAATGAACAGAGCCAGCAGGGCTGCAAGATCCGTAGCACCCCAATTCAAGGCTACGCGATTCATGTTGATTGTCATTGTTGGTCTGTCGGATGGATGTGTCGAGTATGGATATTCACTTGGCAGGGAGAGAGGAGAATCCTGGAGGGATCTCATGAGTAACTGATTGAGAGCTGTCACTTAAGAAATGAGGGGGCCAAATAAGGGGGGAGGCCATAGAGCAAACGTCCGAGGCTTGAACATAACTGGCTTAGAGCCCTCCATGAAGAAAAGACCATCTCTTTTCCTCCCCCCCCTCCTCATTACACATCAGCATCATGGAGAGTTAAATTCGAGTGAAATGGCTCTGGCGTCGGATTGAAACCAGTTGGCGTTGATCTTCACTCGCCATCATTCACCAAGTGGGGTCCGCACCGGCTCGCACGGGCTGCTGGTTGACGGAGAATTTTGCGGCTGCAAAAGTACTGGTCCATCTTGGGGGGGGATGGGCTAGACCATCATTAGCGTTAAGAGATTGTCGTGGACTTTGTTTGCTTGCTTTTTTTTGTCTCTCTCGCACACTGTGGAAAGATGCTGGGTTCTCGAGGACTGGCTGAAACACGACCTGCACCCAATATGACAATATGACCAGCGATACAATTGACCTGAGCGACCATGCGTTGGGCTGAACGAACCTGTCAACAAAAAGCGCCTCGATGAGAGACTAGGCTCTGATTAGATGTTGAGAGTTACAGGTAGTTTCTCAAGCAGGCGAGCGACTGATCGCATAATTGGCTGAGAAAAGAAAACAAAAACCTGATTCATGGGTCTGTCGAGGGTACTTTGTTACTCATGACAGGTCATTTTCTGTCTCGCTTCGACGCAAAGCCCGTGAGTACACAATGGTATCTTTGTAACAGTGGAGAGGGATTTTCAGGGCTCACGTTGGTCGCTATGTTTGCTAGAGTGGACAATCGTGGTCAGGAGAGAGAGGACTATGTCTGTGGGAGAGACCATTCAGGGGTCTTTCGATTGGATGGAGACAGAATCCTTTCGGGGGCCATGAAGAGGACAAAAGTCGTCGTTAGTGTGGCCAAAGATCCCTTGCCCCATATTAAATCTCTCTTGTCGAGTTAGCGTGACATGCAGAGTGACGGGATGAGAAGTAGCACGTTTGAGCTACGGATTGCGATCGTCGCCGGCCCTCCGCCAGCCGGACCCAACATGACAGGTCAACGGCCACGGCCCGCACTTGTGGGACGAGAATCTTCAGCACTGGAGCGACGTTGGTCGCCATGGTTCAATTTCGCTACTTATATCGAACCCGCCGAAATGTGCTGTTGTTGCGGTCAATCATCAAGACAGGATTCTTTTCACCAGAAAAATGCCGATGCCAGCGGATGTGACGGCTGCTTATCTGGCAGAGGATCGTAGGCAACCAGCCTTGATCGGCATCGTTGTCGTTACGACTCTTTCCTTTATCGTGGTCATGATCCGACTTTATGTTCGCAAGTTTCTCATTCGAGAACTGGGATGGGATGATTTCTTCATTCTGCTCGCGCAAGTAAATCCCCCTTCAAGCCCTTCTCTTTGACAAGATCAATCGAAAGCTAAGTCTCCGGCAAGCTCACAAGCTGGGCAACAATGGGTCTCTGCATGATGATTCTCCGGTACGGCTCAGGAAAACATCTCCAGGCACTTCTCAGTCAGCCAACAGAGCTCGTGAAGATGTACAAATGGCTCGTCACGACGCAGGTAGTCTACATGTTCAACCTGTGGCTCTGTCGGGTTTCCGGCCTGGCCTTTTACGCTCGACTCAACCCCATGCCGCAGTTCATTTTGTATCTTCGACTCTCGTTCGCCTTCATTACCGCCGTGTATATTGCACAGACTCTGATCATTGCTCTGCAATGCATCCCACTCGCCGCTCTCTGGAACGAAGTCGACGGAAAATGCATGGGATCCAAGGCGGTCTTTATTTCCACGGGTGCGCTCACGATTGCTTGCGACTCTCTGATTCTCGTTTTGCCCGTGAAGATTGTCATGGGACTTCAGGCAAAGATGGCCCGAAAATTGGCATTGCTACTCGTTCTCTGCTTCGGTGTCTTGTGAGTCTGATAAAGAACTTGATCATTCATTTTGTGATAGTTGCTAACGTATGATTGTCTTCTAGTGCTGTGGTGTGCGTACTATCTTCCTTCCATCGATGCAAAATCTCAATATCAGGCTGACATATCAAACTTTCTAGTGCATCTGTCCTTCGATTAATTGCCATGATCGTCTCCGTGCAGCATCCCGATGATGCCACCTGGTATTTCTCTCCTGTGATTGCATGGACATGTGCTGAGATCAGCGCTGCCATCATAGCCCTGTCCCTCCCCGCTCTCCGGGCGATATTTGGATTCTTAAAGGAGAACCGGTCCAAAAATGCCAGCTACTCAAACGGTTCCGAACCAGTCAGTCTCGAAGCTGTTTCCCGCAAGAAGAACCGGGTCTTCCATGGTCATAATACGTACGAACACATGACGGAGATTGATGGCGACAGGAGCGCAAGCCAGGAGGCTCTTTGGGATCAGGAAAATCACCAAAAGATTCGCGTCACCGATACCGTGAGGGTGGATGTGCGTGAATAGGTCAATGTCCTCGGTGTTCTCTTCAAAATGAAGCCATAGGATGCCGCGAGGAGATCCCGCCGCTTTGGTAAGTTTATGACAGCGTTTTTCGTTATGAGAGTATATATACCCTTGGCCTTTGGCATCATATGAAAGCATGGAGTGGGAATGCATTTTCTTCTGTTTAATTTATTGTTCTTGCCCACTTTCAATCTGGACATCTGTGCCCTGGAATAGACCTGTCACAGCTGGCGACAGTATCATGTTCCTTGTAAAATCGCCTGAAAATCTCCGAATATTGTGATCCGAATTCTGAAAGCAATAGCACCCCGGAACTTCCTGATTCAGATTGAAGCCAGCGGAACTGGCGTCAATTGTGTTCAGAGAGATGGAGAATATTATCCATTCTCCTGAGCGCAGAGGGCATCTCATCTCTATAGGGATCAAGCATTAAATCTATCAAAGCCTTTCTATCCTCATGCGATTATCAAAAGGTTCCATCGTTTGCTGATAAGCTCCGAACCAGATTAGCGCTCGGCGCTGGGTTTGCGGACAAAGCCGCGATAGCTGATCAAGATTGGGATACCATAGAATTGAATGAATTTCCGTCACTTTGATTAATCCAGTAAATAAATACATCGTAGGATTCGAGGAGAACTGGAAATGATCGTGGATTTCATGATGAGTGTTCATGGCTTCGGCTGGTTCAGGAAATTCAATCAACCGAGAGCAGCATACCTAAGACGAACGAATATTAAGTAATTATGCAGAACCGGGCGAGTCGCCGAGAAAAAGAAGTATGGAGAAGAAGAGATAGGCAGCCAATTATAGCCGAGATCTCTTGTGTATGTCCTGAATGATCAGACGGTGCCAGGGATGTGCATTCTTGAGCTCGTTAGGCCGAGACTCTGTGAACGCGTCAACTGCACGCGGTCACGTGAGAAGAGGCCTGAGGAAGAGAGTTTACCGATCATTTTTCAACACAAAACACATTTGATTGCGGCCACATCCTTTGTATAGAGGTATGGCTTTCTCCAAGCAGACTGAAAGGGTTCAATTTCGTGCCGAATACGAAAATTGATTTGGAGAACCACTTGAGATTGACACATCGCGCACAGCCGTGATCCAAAAATCCTACGGCTCAAGTTTCGTCTGGGCACGTTGAAAGGGCCTTCAGGTGTTCTATGACTAGAGACAGGGAGCCTCAACGATGATAGGGCATATTATAGATGCGGACAGCAACGAGAAAAGCAAGATAGTTGTCTGCAACCGCGAACGTTGTGTTCTATTCTGCCCTATTTTGACTCTGTAATACCAGGTACGAAGGAGGGGTCATCTTCTTGCATTTTAGTTACGTAGAGAGAGAGGGACGCAGCTACACGGTGCGAACCCACCTGTTACTTTCCCGCGCGCGAATATTGTCGATCAGGGACGCCAGCTAATTAGGTATTTTGTGGGTGTGATCGTGACCTAATGCAAAAATCGAGCGAATGGATGTCTTCAATACCTATCAATGTCAGGCCAAATGGTCATGCAGGTCATATGCCAACCCAGCCAAATCCATAAATCCGAGGTTGATTGGGGGCGAACACCACAAAATTGGAATGCAGAAAACATCTGACGAGATTATGCAAAACCATTCTCCCGTCCAAACACGACTTAAACGCTCAGTTCCCCCTCAAGCAGATTCATTCTTTTCTTCAGGACTGACTCGTGCCGGAAAGATGCGGCAATGCAAGTGAGTCAATAATCCGTGAGGGGCTTCCTCCCCACCATTTTTAGTCTTTCCGAACACGCGTGGATCGTTTCCCCGCGTTTTCTCCCCCGCCGTTCCTGTCTGCACTGTGGTGTCATGGCGCAGATGCTGCATAACTCAACGGGTAAAGAGCACGTCCTGATACGCCGTCTGCATTCTCAGCACTGACTGCCTTGATTTCAGAGTCAGCAGATGGAGTTGAGAAACCTTCCTTCTTCCCGAATGTCAGTGCGCGAACGGTGATTGTGGCTGCTGAGAGTCGGGCGTTACATGGTGATTATGCGCCCTTGTCGGGTTTGTTCTTGGGGGAGACTGGAAGTACAAGAGGTACACCCAATCAATGTCCCTGACAAGTTCAATCCTTGTGGGGAAAGCTTCTTCAATCACTGGGACTCTGAAGAGAGATCGTCGCCTACGACATCGCATGACCTTGGGAGGCGGCGGAGATTCCTATTCGAGATCGGAATGTTCCTTGGCCGAGCCCTTGCTGTCGCAGGGCGGGGATCTGCAAACCAAGACAAAACTCGACTGCTATTCACTTTTGTGTCTCAGCGCCAACCGAGGAACCACATGCCTTCGTTCTGCTTGTTGGGCCGCCGGTTCTTGTACTCTAGTAGTGCCTGTGCTTATAAGGATGTATGAAAGCCTTGGAAGTGCTCCTTCAGAGATCAAGCACTTTTTCACGCTTCTCGAGAGGAGCACACGGTCCACTGCTCACTGAAGACACAGGCTTGGTCTTGAGACACGACTTTTCAAAATGATGATCAATTGGAAGTTCGCTCTTCTCCTCGCACTGCCTGCTGTCCTCGCAGCACCTGGAAACGTGAAGCGAGCCGGAGCGCCCACAGTGACAATTTCACAGCCACAGGCGACAGTCGTTGGTAAAGCCGGCCTCCTAGGCGTGGAAACCTTCAATGGAATTCCCTTTGCAAAGCCGCCAACTGGTCAGCTTCGTCTGAAACCTCCACAGCCGATTCAGACTGCTCTGGGTGTGATCCAGGCTACCAGTCCAGCCAAAGCCTGCCCTCAATTCTTCTTCTCGACTGATCAGAGCGATCTCCCTGTTTCGGTCATTGGCGAATTGGCCAACATCCCACTCTTTCAACATATTACCAATGCTGGCGAGGACTGCCTCACCGTCAATATCCAGCGGCCCGCTGGGCTCAAGGCCGGCGCTAATCTGCCGGTTTTGGTATGGATCTATGGTGGTGGTTTTGAGCTTGGATCAAGTGCCATGTATGACGGAACGAGTCTCGTTGCTGCGTCCATGCAGTTGAAGATGCCTGTCGTCTTTGTTGCCATCAATTATCGTGTAGGTGGGTTTGGCTTCATGCCCGGCGCTGAGATTCTGAAAGATGGATCTGCGAACCTGGGTCTTCTCGACCAGCGTCTTGCTCTGCAGTGGGTTGCAGACAACATCGAAGCATTCGGCGGAGATCCAAGTAAAGTGACAATCTGGGGCGAATCTGCAGGATCAATCTCCGTCCTTGATCAGATGGCTCTTTACGACGGCGATAACACCTACAATGGCAAGCCTTTGTTCCGAGGTGCCATCATGAATTCTGGCAGTATTGTCCCTGCTGACCGAGTGGATGGTGTCAAAGGCCAGGCCGTCTACGACACGGTGGTCAAGTCGGCCGGTTGCTCCGGTGCCACAGATACATTGGCGTGCTTGCGCAAACTGGACTACACCGCATTTTTGAATGCTGCAAATTCAGTTCCAGGAATTCTCTCATACAACTCCGTCGCTTTATCGTACTTGCCTCGACCAGATGGAAGCGCGCTCACAGACTCTCCCGAAGTGCTGATCGCGAATGGAAAGTACGCGTCCGTTCCGTTTATCATTGGCGACCAGGAAGACGAGGGAACCATCTTTGCCCTTTTCCAAGCCAACATCACAACGACCGAACAAGTAGTGGATTATCTGAAAAAGCTTTTCTTCAAAGATGCTTCCCGTGCCCAGCTACAGGAACTGGTGGCTACCTATCCCGACGTGACAACGGACGGGTCACCATTCCGCACCGGTATCTTGAACAACTGGTATCCTCAGTACAAGCGCCTCGCAGCCATACTGGGTGACCTGACTTTCACCATCACTCGACGGGCATTCTTGACGCTTGCACGTGAGGCAAAACCCGACGTTCCCGTCTGGTCATACCTGTCGTCGTACGACTATGGAACACCCATCCTGGGAACCTTTCATGGTTCTGATATCCTTCAGGTGTTCTACGGCATCCTGCCGAATTACGCCTCTAGGTCATTTCATTCGTACTATCTGTCCTTTGTCTATGATTTGGATCCCAACTCGAGGGCGGCGGGCTTCATGAATTGGCCCGAGTGGGCTGACAAACAGATGTTGATGAACTTCTTCAACAATCGCGGTGCTCTTCTGCCTGATAACTTTCGTCAGGACACGTTCGAGTTTATTCTGAATAATGTGGCGTCTTTCCATATTTGAAGTGTATCTTCTATTGGTTTTGACGAGCGGCAGATGACAGGGCTAAACATGACCTCGTCTTGTGGACGTCACGATCGACGATGAGATGACTCTGAGAAAACGGAAATGAATTTGCTACCATGACATCGTATCAAGAAAAATAAGTGATATAAAACGATAAGCAATCTCGGACCCAATCTCTACCTCCACGTAGCAGTGACAGTGGCCGTAGAGCCCACGCATCCGGTGGGGACTGTGTACGACCGGTTGGGGTCGCTCTCCCAAGTGACCGAGCCAGAGCCGCTCGTCTTTTTGATGAACTTGTACTGGAACGAAGTTCCCACGGGCAGCGTCACAGTTGCGTACCATAAGGGATTGGATGATGTGTACTTATCAGCGGACAACGCAACAGCATTAGCGGCGTTCCAGTTACCGAGCTGACTGATCGAGCCGGCGAGATAGACGCTCTGACCGTAAGAAGTGGTCACTGTATCTTTAAACAGAACAGGCAGAGCGGTGGCTTGGGTGCAGCTGGTCGCCGTAGCGGTCGTAGTCTTGAGCGTGGTTGCAGTTGCGGAGCACGCGGAACTGCAAAGAGAGCATGCAGAGGAGGCCAGCATAAACACTCGAGGCAGCCCAGAGGTCATGGAAACTGCGATGTTGCCATTCGAATCAACGGTAACAGCGGTGCAGGTGTACATTTCCACCAGCTTGGTGCCAGCCGCATAGCCGCTGCCGCTGAGACTCAAAGTGTACGAGCTACCTGACGAGCCACGGTTTGAGAGAACTGTCACGACCTGCGATCCGGAGGATCCTTTCTTCATGGCGATGGTGTTACTGTCAGTGTAGAAAGCATTGTTCTATGTCCGTCAAATTAGCTTTTTCCAGCCCTTTATTTTCTCTTTGCAAGAAAAGAGAAGTTGCACTCCATTCACACACCTTGGAAGTGATGTAGTTGGCATCCTTTGAAATCGCAAGACTGCGGATTTTGTTCGTCGAAGCAATGTGTTGGTACAGTTGAGCGTTCTTTGAGTATCCGGAAAGCCAAGTCGCTTCACGGTTAGCAGGGTCGTTACCGCCACTGTAGTGCTGTTCCTGTCCGGCATAGACGATCGGAATGCCATCAGACAAGAAAATGAACGAGATGACATTTTTCGCTTGCGAGTAGTCGCTTGTGTACCTTCATTTTGCGGATGAGCTCAGTTCAGACACGCAAGGCAAAAATCCCAACTTACGAAGCAAAGCGTGGGTTATCATGGTTTTCAATAAAGTTACCCAGCAGGGTTGGGTCAGCACAGTCGGACGCAACAGAGTTGATCATGTTGTAAAGGCTGCTGATGCTTCCACTGGTTGATTTAAATGCGCCGAGTAATTGGTAATAGCTGCGTCTGGTCAGATTGTATCCAGCGAATTGATGAGATGCGGCTTACATTGGATAATTCAAAACCCCATCAAGGTAGTTTTGATAAGGGCAAGTGTAAGCCGGATCACCACTGAAGACCTCTCCAACACAGTAGACACCAGCAGCACTCTGATAGCCAGGCCAGAATGACTTTTGAACGTGCTTGACAGTATCGATCCGAAGACCGTCGACTAGTTACAGAATGTCAGGCTTTGCTGAATGAATTCACGGCCTCTTTTCAGGTCATACTCACTGGAATAGTTTGAAACTAGGTCACTGACCCAATTATACCAGATCGTCTGCACGGAAGAAAGAGTGGTATCAAGATCGGGGAGTGAGACGGTGGTGTCCCCAAGCCAACAGTCCTCGACATTTGTCTGATTTGAGTAATCGCTGATCAAACAATACGGGTGGAAGTACGAAGAGGAGCTGAATGGCTTGAACACACTGTAGTCGACGGTGTTTCCGGCCCCCGCGTAGCCCTGGAGACCGAAAAAGTTAGAAGCCTGCTCGTTTTCACCCGTAGAGAGAGCCAAGTCACCATGTGGTTCGCGACAACATCAACCATGAGGTACATTCCACGACTGTGAAGGGCTTGCGAAAGAGCCTTGAGATCGGCAGCAGTGCCGTAGTTGTTGTTGACATTGTATCTGTATCGCCTTGTCAGAGAGGATTTGGGGCGAAGTTGGAAGATGCATATACATTTCCTGTTGCCAATATCCGTGGTATGCTTCACCGTCCCCAGTATCTTGAGGGAGCTGCTCTGTGACTGGAGTGATCCAAATCGCAGTAAATCCCATTCCTTGGATGTAATCCAACTTGAAGCTACGTCAGAACCTAGATTGTTTACCTTATCCATGGGCTGCGGATGCATCTCACTTGATTGATAATGCCTTGCCAAGTTCCACCACAGTATACCTTGGAGAATTCAATCAGTACCACAGACGACAAAAGTTTTGAACCACCCCCCGACGCGAAAAAGGGGGGAGAACTTACTCGGTCATTTGTGTTGCATGGGGCAGTCACGGACTTGTCGGTTCGACCAAACCGATCAGTCATGAGGAAGTAGATCGATTGGCTGCGCCATTGGGCAGCCGTCAGACCCGCCACGGTCTGGGCAAGAAACAAAGCAGCTAGTCCAAGGAATTTCATATTGGCGTTGTATGACAGCCGAGAGTCATAAGATAGCCGTTGAAAATGCCTCCTGATGATACCACACGGTGCGACGGGGTTGAAGTTATATAGGCGAGGGCAGTCCGGGGATGAGGATGCACAGGGGTTCCCCACAGAGATGCAAGCCACCCCCTACGGCGCGGACTAGAATTTTCCCCATGGCGTCTTCTGCAGATTCAGATCTTCACGAGCAAGAACTTTCGCCTGCTAAGGACTGCCTATCGGAAAATGTAACCAATCAAGTGCATTCATGACCGGTTGCCCGATCGCACGGAGAATTATTTCAAGATTTTTAGAGCACTTTTTCTCACCCAGGATAGATCCAAGCGTCGACTGCTCTACCGAGGATGATGTGGATGTCGACATCGTGCTGGGCTAGTGAACATCATGCCTGGATGCGGCTACTGCAACGGTCTTCCTTCGCGATCAAGGATAGCCCCCGACCAAGCAGCACAGCTCATCGAGTGGCATCATCAAGAACGGTCTCAGCGACCTCGATTTTGTCACACTTGAATGACTCGCAAGGGGCGACCTGCAGCAGTATGCAGAATTGTGGATCTGGTGCGGCTGGCGAAGCGATGCAAGTGCCTGTGACAGTGATGTCGGACGAGACTCCCCGGAGGCTGCAGACACCTCAATCTTGGACATATCGCTTTCACTGTCAGCAGTGCTCTACAATTCACGGATAGAAGATTTCAGATCTGCCACCGCGATGCTACCCGAGTTTTATTTCTTGGTTGGATAATGTCAAAGGAGAGTCATAATTCATCACTAACTGAACGATGAACGATGGATACGGGGCCATGAAGGCGGTCAAGGGAGGTCTTAGCACAACACCTCATGCTCTCACGCTGCCTTTGATCACACACATATCTTGGTTCCTTATGGGTTGGTCCGAAATCTAACAATCCTCAAGGGTAACATTGACTTTTCTTTGAGCCCGTTCTCCGTCAAAGTCTGCAACATGAGACGATCACTTGAGCGACCCTGCGCTGGAGCGAACGCCTAGGCCGAAAGAAGCAGATGCCCCGGAGCGAGTGCGGGGGAAAATGCCCAGTTCTGCACAGCTCCACATTTTCCCATGTCGAATGTCGGCTGTTGGCGCTTTGAGTTTCGGGGGTGCGCTAGCATTTGGAACGCATGGAAGCTTTGGAAGCCACCAAAGGAGCAAATGACTGAAGGGCAGTCAGGTCATTCTGCATATGCAGAGTTCGGGTTGCCGCAGAAGGATATCTTCCGTACTGCCGAGAAGCTGACTGCTTTCAGGGATAGAGATGGATGGGGTGCCTGATTTGTGGCTTTTCTCAGAGTCTTTTTCGGATCGACCAGGTCGACGCCAAAGACAATGAGAAGCGGGACAGGGGACGGGAATTTTGCGGGGCTTCAACGGAGTTGCAGAACCAGTACAAGATCAAGACCGGGTCTACCTCTGACGATGGTGTCGAGAATCTATGCACGACGGCCAAAGGTGGGGATTTCGATGCTTAACATTTGGGGTAACACTCGAATCTCATCGAAAACCCCAGCAAAGATGGCGGGGTAAACCGCGCCCTGAATTGTGCCTACCGAGGAAAGGATTATTGTTTCCGGGCTCACACTGGCGTTGGTGACGACGACGTACATACAAAAACATCGCTCGATTGATCCTCGAGACTCCAGGATGATGTGTGCATGTAGTGTAGTATTGCATGCTGCTTATTGTTGGATCCAGTTCCGGCACAATCGGGAACAAAAAAAAAAAGGAAAGTCAACCGCGAGGTGTGTTCCGTTGTCGAGACGATGTCGAGGAAGACGGCCAAGACCTCCGTCCGATGGTCTTCATTTGGGTATTTTCAAGGTCGCCAGTAGAAGGGAAAGGAACACTCCGAGGACGATCCGTATGCTCAGTCCGCTCTTGTTGAAAATTGGACTGCTCTCGGACAATTATTTCCATATGAAAGAAGCACATCCTGAAGAAAGCCAACAAAGCGGGCTACAAGAATTGCGTGTCTTTGATGACTGGCGGTTACTCTTTTTTCTACTCTCTGTTCTTTCCCATCGATGAAGAAAAATGCTCTGGTCGAATCTTGTGATGACACTGTATTTCAGCCCAAAATCACGCCTTTGTTCAGTGACCCAGCCTAGCGGGCGTGGCTTGTGAGTGTAATTCGACCCCAAATTGAGATGTCCACCAGAATAAGCATACGCAAGGCATCCCGAAGTATTTCATCTTCGCTGTTGCTTTATCTGCTAGTCAATTTCACTTTTTCCGAGGGGTTTTGATTTCGCCTACTACGAGAGCTGCAACAGCCTTGAGGCGAAAGATGATGAAGTCTTGGGCTGTTGCGTACACGTTGAAAACGCATGCGGAGTTCCCAAGACGAAGATTCACCTGTGGAAGCCGAGCAGCAAGGCTAAAAGCCTGCCGCATCCGCTCAATGAAAGGCTACGGACGCCGGTGATATTCCCCAAATCGATCTACTCGAGCGTAAGCAGGTCAGCGGCAGAGACTTGAGACGGAGACTATTCGCTCCATGCGGTGTTGGCAAACCTCTCCGTTACTCTGACCTCAGAATCAACCCACAGATCCAGCTCTCCGATATTCACGATTAGATGATGAGATGTAGTGGGATCGAGGTCAATATTCAAAATGAGCAGGGGGCAGGTCTCTTACGGCTCCGCAGAAAGACGGGATATATTAATTTGATGGGATCGATTATTGAAAAGATGTTGGGTTCGAAGTGGTGGTAAGTGAGACTGACTTCTTGGTTTGCAACCTCCGGTGTCGGCGTCTCGCTGCAATAAGCGCATCCCCCGTTTCAAAGCTTCGTTCTTTCCAGCCCGTAACCACAATTTCTTTTATTCAACCATCCAGTCTATTGAAGAAACTTAGAATATATCGTGGCAATACTCATTCTTTCAAGAGCGTGTCACCGGTGATTTCCAGGCAGTCTCTTCTGTGGAAAAGCGACGAAGATCTGGAAGCAAGATTGTGCGGAATTGCTACATAGGTACGCAAAATGAGCCGTATTACCAGTCCAAGTAACTATAATAGTAGTCGCTTTATGGGAGGCTTGGTTACTATGCTAGGGACAGTTTTCTGGGATGAATGTGGAATTTAGAGAATGTAGGTAGGGCTGGCAGATGTAGATATTGACAGCCCAAATTCTCTTTCCAAATAGTAAAGCCCAGCTAGGCTTCTCGATGCCGATCTGCGTGCATGACCAGCAGGAGAGGAAATAACAAAACACACAGGCCATCATCAAACGTCGTTGGCGACACGTCTACGAGTTATAAATACAATAAATAAAATATTCACTGACTTATTTGGATGAGGTCATCACCAGAAGAAGTCTCAAAGCGCGTTTCGTTAGGCAAAATCATGATCTCGATAACCAAAAAGGGAGTATAAGCGCTTGGCATATGAGATGCTGCACAATGATACTGTTTTCGACGGGAACAAACACATCATGCCTCATGAGTGCAATGTTCCAATGTTCAGACATGACCGACTTGTTTTGGTAGCAACCACCCAAACTTAAAGGGGATATGTCAACCCAGTTGCGTAGATGATATCTGCTGTGCGAAAGCTATACAGATAGGCACACTTCATCTTCGCAAACTCGAGAAAAGCGGAGCACGTGTTGAGAGCACATTGCGTCTCTCAAACTCGAGTTGCACGTCGAACGCCTCACGAAAATTCTTGGACTCGTGGCTTTCATGCAAATGTAGGTCTGCGTATTCTCCCGGGAACGGTATTCGATCGCTTGTTAGAGGGATGTCACCAAGTTTCTTCCGATAGTTGTGAGCCCCAGTAAATGTGTGTTCCCCCAAACCAAAGCCTTTTGTCTCAACCTTGACTAGCCGTAATACTACAAACTAGTTTATATCTCCCAGCCAGGGAGTCACTTAGAAAACACCTACCTGCTGGTGAAGACATCAAGCAAAGACCCATTACAATAACAACATTAAATCTCTGGGACCGCTACCTACACAGCGGCGAGGTGGTCCAGAGGGGTCATCCGCATTGGAAGATGAGACTCTGTTTATATCGAAGGTCGTCGTATTCCATTCTGTGTCGAAGGGGTTACCGCACTTATCTTAGGCACTTTTTGGCTTCATCGGGCAATGGTAACAGGGTGGCTACTTTGCTTTCGTGAATTGGCTTGCTTCAGATCATATGGGGAACTTGTGATGTTGAAGACCAGGAATGGAGCGTGTCTGCCATCTTTGCCATGTTTGCCAGCATTTGCATATCACACAGGCTGGCTGTTATGCGGGGCACATTTTTGAGTTGAAGACCCGCAAAGACCTGTCATCAACCCTTGGGTTGCCATAATTCCACTAAGCAATAGAGAGCTGTCCAGTGTCATAGATATCATGTTCTTGGCACATAGAGCTTTGCAACAGCAGGTGCCTGTCAAGTGCCACTCGGACGATGAGGGGGGTCCGGAATGGAGGTACTTGTGTTCCGATACTCGAGTAATGAAAGCAGCACCCAACGGCCCGGCCGCATCCGCAGAATGACCGATGAGATGATCATGTGATCCTTCCGAAATGCACACTCCGTGTCCGAGCCACGTTTCAAGTTTCGTAATTGTGAATTGAGGAAGTACTATTGACGAGATGAATTCACCACGTAGTGCCAGAATAGCAACGAACGAAGACCAGAATAATTTAGGCAACAGTTTTCTATGAATTCGTGAGAACTGCGCAGCATATGGCGTGCTACTCTAACCACCTGATAGACATGATTGAGCAGTGTGAGCACTGCGAGTCATTTCATTGCGCTACTCCATATGGCTGCCGGAAATCATTGTACTGTAAGAACAAGTTTTCATTTTTGTCTGCCAGTGATGCCCAAGAGAACACTGTCAAAAGCCTACAAGATATGGAGATGTCTTTCAAAGTCAATAAAGTTTCAAGTACCTGCTGGCCAGCGATGAGCTGTCCCAGATATGAACCTTAGTGGAAGAACAGATCTCGCTCGCTATGTCTCGTCTACACCGTTGCAGTATTTGATCTCATATCCTACCGAGGTTGACGAGCGATATGTTGTTCGACACCTTATACACCTTACCTGCGACCGCTGGGCCACCTGGGGGTTCAAGTTTGCATTGGACCCTGCACCAGCACCCGAGATTCGCTCCTGGGCGTCATTTACCGGATCGGAGACTTCACGCCGTGGATGGTCGGAGATCGGGACGATTTGAAATCAGGGTCATCGTGGGTTGCCAGGTAACCAGTTGCGTCGATGCTGGTCGAAGGATCCTGCGTCGACGCGGATGGAAGAATCCAGCATTGCCGTTGTGCGGATCACTTTTTTTTTAGCGTGCTCACACTCTCCGGGCATCCCGCTCTCCCAGCTTCTTCTCGGATACCCGGCTTGTATGGGCATGTCTGAGCCAACTTGAAACTCTCACGCCGCTCCAGTCAGCCAACATGCATGTGGAGTACAAGATACGCATGCTCGGTCTTTCGTACCGGTAACCCTGACTGTGCACTGAATTGTGTTCCTGGATGCTAGAGGATGCAAGTCCTCTCGTTCAATGCTGTCCTGTATATATTTTCGGGCCGAAGTGGGGACCGGTGCTGAAATCCGGCTGCAGTAGGGGCCTGAGGCGATAAGCGGCTTGGGGTTATTTCCTGACGAATGACGACAGCGGTGAGAACTCAAAAACTTTTATCGCCCTCGGGTCCAGATCAGCCGGCTTGATTGGCGAGAACGGCATGGCTGGGCCCAAGGCAGGATTCTCAAGCGCGTTCTTCATGGCCTGGTTCGGCTCACGGGTTGCCACCAACCACCATTTGGACCCGTAGATCGCGGACATAGAGACAGATGCGATTAACGCCGTTGATGACAGGCCTCCGTGGATGGAGTCGGTGGATCCAATGAGGCCATAGGAGCGAGCAGAGACTGTGACTGGCAACTTGGTTTCGGAGAAACGCGTTGAAACATGGACGCCGGGCGAAATCTTTGACGGCCCAGCTTCAGGATCAATGACCCAGCGCGTTGCTGTGAAATGGAGTTATGGCAAAAAAAAAATCCGTTGATTCTATGCGACTGATGACGCAGCCTAGCTCAGACGGTTCTATTATTTTCTTCTCCAAACTATATTAAGGGTGGACGGTACCCCCGCCAGGTTCACTGACTACGTATCAACGAAATCGATTACATTGCTTTCTCGTACACCGTTCAAAAATGGGTTCTACCGAGTACAAGTTTGAAGGATGGATGGGCCTCAACAAGGAGGCCGCCGAAGGCAACATGGTCTGGCAGCAGTTTGAGCCCAAGCCCTGGGAGGAGACCGACGTCGATATCAAGGTCACTCACTGCGGCATTTGCGGCTCTGACATGCACACTCTCCGCAGCGGTTGGGTATGTTCCATCCCATTCCAGCACAATTGACGTTTCCCCTCCTGGGCCACATTGCTAAGACGCCGTTTCAGGGACCTACCAACTACCCTTGCTGTGTTGGTCACGAAATTGTCGGAATCGCTGTTCGCGTGGGCTCCCAGGCCGAAGGAAACATCAAAGTCGGCGACCGCGTCGGTGTCGGTGCCCAGAGCGGCGCCTGCCTGAACGTCGACGGTGATTGTGAAGCTTGTGCCAATGGCCTCGAGCAGCACTGCAACCGCATGGTTGGTACATACAACGGAACCTACGCCAACGGCGGCAAGTCCTACGGTGGATATTCTCTGTACAACCGCTCGCCCTCCCACTTTGTGATTAAGATCCCCGATGCCATTCCCTCCGCTGAGGCGGCGCCGATGCTCTGTGGTGGTATCACCACCTACTCTCCCCTCCGCCAAAACGGTTGCGGTCCCGGCAAGAAGGTTGGCATTGTCGGCGTGGGTGGTCTGGGTCACTTCGGTATCCTCTTCGCCAAGGCGCTCGGCGCTGACCACGTTGTCGCCATTTCCCGCAAGTCTGACAAGAAGGAGGACGCCCTCAAGCTGGGTGCCGACGCCTACATTGCTACCGGCGAGGATGAGGATTGGGTGAAGAAGAACGCCAACTCTCTGGATCTGATCATTTCCACGGCCTCCTCTTCCAAGATGCCCCTGACGGGCTACTGTCAGCTTCTCCGCCCCCGTGGCACCTTTGTCCAGCTGGGTGCTCCCGAGGACGGTCCCTTTGAGCTGCCCGCTTTCGCCCTGATCGTGAAGGGTATCAAGATCGGTGGCTCCCTGATCGGTAGCCCCGATGAGATCCGCGAGATGCTCGACCTGGCCGCTTCCAAGAAGGTCAAGCCTTGGGTTGAGGAGCGCCCCATGAAGGATGCTAACCAGGCCATCCAGGACATGGACGCTGGTAATGCTCGCTTCCGTTACGTTTTGGTCAACGACCAGTAAATGTGAAGCACTAGACGCAACTCTTCAGATGCTGGCACAAGAGAGTTTCGACGAAGCTATGATTGTACTATATGATATGTAAATAGACCGTCAACAATGACATACTTTTACCACAATATTGTTGTCACATATGTAGCTCGATTTCCATCGATGCCGCCGACCCGAACCTTGATTGTTTGTGGTCGGCAGAGGTAATGGTGCGTCGATAGCGACATCTTGTTCCGTAAAGTTTATCGAGGACGGAAATCTTTTCAGGTTCCGTCTCTTTTCCCTTTTTGGTGACAGATAATAGACTAAGATTCCTGTACCTTCTGAGGTGCACACTACTGGTGAGATGATCTGTTATCAATCTGGAACTAGTGCGTCGTGATTCGGAGATTTTCAGCCTCTAGCATCAAAGAACATGGCAGTAGACTACCATTGGTTCTAAGCATGTACATGGGCCCTTTGGGGTCCTATAACCTCCACTTATTACAGCTGTGGCATCGACTGTCACTTGAAGCCCGATGGGATCATCCATACAATGCAACAAACTCATTGTTGTAGACCCGGTGGTCTATATCTCAACACATTTTCCCACGGTACTCTAGAGAGATCTCAAATTTGTCAGAAGTTGTCTATGTGCCAAAAAATCGATCACAATTGATGGATGTGGCCCCTCACATGGCCACAAAAAGGCACGGCACTAGACACAGAAATTGGACCTTTCAACGTGAAATGAGTTCGAAAGTGCTAGTCCGAGGCATTGTCCTTTTGTGCGTCTGCCCTTCGGCCTTTTTGCTGATGTCATATTTCGGGATAACTAGTACCTTTTCTACCCTACTACATCCCTGTGACGGAATTGTCAAGTCGGTGTTCGTGACATTACTAGGTGATTAAATCTACTCCGATTTGATCAGAGGGCAGCAAAGAGTGAGTTAGACTGATTTGTACTTGAAACGGAATTTCTCTAAATCTTCATTGACTGCAGGTCGTCTTACTCCACCAAGACGCTTCAAATTTTGGAATATTTATCACAAAGTCACCGCAGCTCCAAAAACAGACAGCTGCGCGACCTTGCATTTCATGTACTGATTTGTTGCAATTGAATAAAACCAGAATTCCACTTTTGATTCCACACTCAGAACATCCACGGGGCTGGGGTATTCTGTTCTGGCCATTGCTCTTCGCTCACAAAGTAAGAGGTCAGCACCAAGTGACTTCCACAAGGCCCCGAGAATCGTTCGAACCAAAGTAAGGGAATTGAAAGCCATGACGAGTAATGAATTGGGAGGATTTTGAGAACCTGCCTCTGCTTCGTCCATAGGGCCATAGGGCCGTTTTCTCCGTGAACTTACGAAAAATGAGGAAACTTCCTCTCCTTGTAATCGCCCGCCCTTGCGACATTTTGACGTAAGAGTGCAACTCCACGCCTACCTCCCATAAAAAGGATTGCTAAGATTCGTTTGCAAAATGAGGGAAATTATCTGACAGGTCGAACAACTCATTCATCAGTTTCCTATCATCAACATGTCTTTGGAAGCAGACAATCGCGACAAATGCGAGCGTGTTCTTGACCGCGATCCAAATGTAACCATTTTCCTAGGCCAATCGCAGCTCCTGCCGCTCTCGGTCTTGCGGGTTTTGCGGGCTCGACTTTCATCACCTCCACGTATATTGCGCGGTGGTGGGGTGATGAAAGCTCTCCTACTATCTTCTTCCCACTCGTGGCTTTTTGGGGCGGACTTGGTCAGTTCATTGCGGGTTTATTTGGTTATGCGGCTAGAGACACGCTAGTCACTGTCATTCATGTGCAGTGGGGAAGCTTCTGGATGGCCATCGGTCTGCTCTATTTTTTGACCGTGAGTGTATTCACGAGACAAATGATCTTCTGATCGTTTTTTGGGAGGATACTCATCGCTGATAAACTCTCAGGCAAATGGATCCCTCCCGCCTCATTCCGTGACTGTTCATTTTCCAGAGCTAGCCTCTTGGATGGTTGTTCTGGCCTTTTTCACGTGGTCAGGGGTACGTTGTAGAATGCAAATTCATCCTCTTTTATCAATCCCGTCTTGACGAATGAACCAGGCCATCGCCGCCAGCGCACGAGATCTCGTTCTATGTGCTGTCTTGGTTTTCCTCGCGATAGGAACTACCATCGCATGCTGTCTCTTCGCATACGGGTCGGGTGTTGGAACTGGAATGAAAGCGGCCGCTTATTTCTGGATCATCAGTTCGATTCTTGCTTGGTGGCGAGTCACCGTATATTTGATCGAGGAAGCATTTGGCAAGAGCTCTATTCTGCGCTTCTTCCCCATTTTCCGCACGCCCACGGAAAAAAGACGTCCGCTTGTGGTCCCGGGTTTCGGCGAGCCAGGCGTCAAGCGCGGTATGCCAGGGGTTGCTTGACTTTGGCCAAGAAGATTCTTCCAAGGCAGAATTGAAGCATGGATCTGATAAAGTCGATGTGTCCTGGATTTTGATGATATTGACGCTTCAAGCGCCGCAGCCGAGTCTTCCTATGGGTCTAGAAGGCTTCTTTGGGAGGATTTCATTGATTAATAGGACCCACTTGGACCTGGTTCCTCATTAGGGACTGCCGGGTTACTGTTAATTAGCATATGGAACTTCGTGTTGCACTGTTCTAAGGACTGCAAGCATCATTGGTTTTGGTCCATACTTCATCCTGGTTACAGAATCTCGGCGACTATAGGTAAGTTGCATGATATGGCGGTCCAGAACGATGGACCTAATGTTTCTGGAAAGGAACCGATTGTCGAGGGTCTGGGAGGTATCGAATCACGGCTAGAGATATCAGGCAATTCATTACCTTGAAACATACATCAGGTTTCATTCATTCTTGGAAGATTCATCGAAGCACTTCAAAGCACTAGTTTAAAAAGATACATTGAAAGAAGGTTTCAAAGCCACGGATAGGATCTATGAGGGAATGGTCAACACATATCGACTTTTCACGATACATACAAAATGGAAAGAGAGACGAAGATCATGGACTGGCTGTCCTGTCATGAAATGTCTTTACAGCACGACCGGGTAGTACCGTGAGCTGAACCATATCAAATATAAGTGACCTTTGATGATGAAGGAGTTGTCGCTGTCTGTATCAATACACACATTGAAGACAATTCCTCCGGGACAAGCCTAGAACGAAAGGAGTTGGCAAGTCGAAGACAAGTCCTCACGCAAAGGAGACGTTATTGACAGGTTGAGATGAAAAAGTACGGTTCATCGTGACGTTCTCAACGGTGCTTTTGGAGGGGGACTCTGCGTGACTCGTGATCTTCGCCACAAGTTTCCTCCGCTGCTCCTCTCCTCCATTTACTCTCTCCACCTCACTTCGCCTCTGCATCTGATCGTCCAAGAAATCGAGCGTCTGCCATTCCAATCTCCCAATTCCATCCACTTTGCCACTCCATATCTTGACTTACTCTTCATCTCGACGCGATGCCGACCGATAACAAGGGCGAGAAATACACCTACAAGAACTCTGGCACCAATAGCCAGGTGAGTCTCTTTCCAGCACCTTTGCCTGCCGACTTTCTACAAGACTGATTATCTCTGATACCTTCACTCCTCAGGGTAACCACTACTGCAGCCGTGATTATAGCTCTGGTCAGAGTGGCTATCACTATTCCAACCAGTAAGATCGAATTCCTTTTCCAAGTCATGTTGCCGACCAATGTCTGACGATGTAAACCCATTTCACTTTATTCAGAGATGGATCCTACTACTACTCCAACTCGGACGGTAGCACTTACTACAACAATGGTCTAGGTGAAGCGTGGTACACCCCTGCTGACTCGTCAGTCTGACCCCTCGGATGTTGTTGACAGTATCTATTATCTCCGAGCTGACAGCGAGTTAGAGACGTTTCGTACTACTACTCCAACGAGGGGTATGGTGACAACGACGGCGGCAAGAACTAGACCGGCACGGAGTGTGAGCACCCATCAGAGCGTCGCCGACCAGCTTCGAGTCTGCTTGTCTGATGGGCTCACGTCAGATGCTGTCTCAATGACCCCTTACTCGGGTGTCAGTGTTGGGATTACGCACACAAACTTTTATCAAGTAGGCTTTTTGTGCTTTTGGAAAAACAGGATTCGCTTTGGGAGGTCTTTTTTGGATGCTCGCCGCTGTGTCACTGAGGGACTTTGCCGGATCGCGCACACGAAAGGGGGTCAGGGTCGAGCTTTATATTACCAATAAACCATTTGAATCGTGGCTATGAACGATCAACTGCCTAAAGATTAGACTCACAAGTAAACATACTCGTATTTAGCAAAAAGGTCCATGTCCAAAGCTGACCCGGTCATAACGAAGTTAAGCCAAGTCTTTAAATCCGGGAGCCGGAGTTAGCCCGCATTCACAGAAAGATGACTCTCTCCCCGGATCGCATTGTCCAGAATCTTGAACCAAACAGGCATTGTTGACAAAGAGAAGACACATAGGACTCTGCTCATTCTCGGATCCGTTAACATCGAAACATCCTTGCGAAAATGACCGGGATTCCACATCAGAAAACCTGGCTTATCACAGGCGCTTCATCTGGCCTTGGAAAGTCTCTCGCCCGCCATGTTCTCGGGCAAGGCCATCTGGTTCTGGGCACGACTCGCACGGTCGACAGGGCAAAAAGACAATACCCGGAATTTGAGAAAGAGGGAGGCGTTTGGGTTGCCATGGATCCTGGAAGAGCTGACACGTATGATTCGGTGCTGAAAATGATGGAGAAGCACGAAATAGACGTGGTGGTGAACAACGCAGGGTTTGCGTTTATTGGGGGCGTGGAAGATTCAAGGTCAGTCAACAGAGCGTCTGTCTGGGCCGACGGTCCGGTTGGATTATCTTGTACCACAGAATCTATAAGGAGCCAATTAGACCTGACTAATGGATGTCAAGTGAGGAGGAAGTGCGTTCTCAGATGGAGGTCAATTTCTATGGGCCCCTTCGCCTCATACGGGCCATACTTCCGCAAATGCGCCAGAGGCGATCGGGGGATATCGTACTCATCAGTAGTGGAGCTGGGTAAGTCTTCTCTTTTTTTTATACTCTTTTTTTGTATTTAGCTGATCATCCCGATTCTTCTCACTCAACTTGGAGCGATTGAGGTCTAATCGTTCGCTCGAGTCACAGGTTCGTCGCACGGCCGGGTCGAGGCACATACTCAGCCAGCAAGTTTGCAATCGAAGCGATTCATGAATCACTCTCACACGAGGTCGCCAGTTTTGCAATCCGGGTTCTCATCGTAGAGCCCGGCGCATTTCGCACTCCGTTCGCGTCTAATATCGTCATCCCCTTCAAATACCGGCAAAGCGGGGGCTACAGTGAGGACTACCGAGGAACCTGTGTTGAGCAGATGGTTGGCGCGTTGGTCAACAGTGAGCGATTCCTCGAGTCGGTCAGAGGAGACCCGGGAAGAGCGGCGAAGGCGATATTCACGGCGGTCGAGAATGGCCACGAGTACCTTCGACTACCACTGGGTCATGACTGTGTGGCAGCGCTAGAGGGAAAGATTGAAAGTCTTCGGGGAGATTTGAATCTAGCGCGGCAGTTGGCGATGTCTGCAAGTGTTGATTGATGGTCCAGTTTGGGCGGTAGACCCGTCGCCCCGTGCTTTTGAATTTGCAACTTCGAAGTCCGTGAAAGAGACAGTGAATGCTTCACACGTGATCAGTGTATCCAGCTTGTCGTCCACGTAGTGAGATATTTAATGGTTTGCCGGGACTTTTGACCGCGCCAAGATCCCAACCCTGTCTGGTGTATATCCATTCGAGTGGAGTAAATCCCTGCCAGATTGCCTAGGATAGCACCAGATTGGATCGGGGTGGCGCAGCGGATGCAAAGTGAATGGTATGACGTTCAAGTCTCGGGGCCCTGGCAGTGCAGATCTAGAGATTGTGGCCTAACGCGTGGGAGCTGACGCGTAAAATGGCCGCGGGAGCCTCCACATTGCGTGGAGACTGGAGGCCAGTCCGAGCCAGGCACCGGCACCGGCACAGGTACAGATGCAGATAGCGGCCATTCCCGGAAGGCGATCCGTTTCAACCCTTTCCAGCATCTTACAAACCCTGCCCAATGCGGCTCCAACTTCCACCCCCGTGATGCGTGATGGGAGGGTACCCTTTCTCCGATCGGCTTCCTTGCACCACATTCCTATCTCACCAGTCTCGACTCTTGAAGCACCTTTTCGGATCTTGGTCACTTTGATCGAGTCGCTGCGATTAAAATTGCCAAGCTTCAAGACTATGTGCGATAGTCTGCGAACCCTGCATATGTGGGTCACAACCGAAAGGTCTAGAATGATTGCCCGTGCGAGGAAGACCGACAGCAGGAGGGGGTTACAGACGAATCTGCCGCTAAATCTCTCGACTCGTCGGAGGCGACCAACCTAATTTCAGTGATGGTGAAACAACCCGTACTATCGATCGAAGCCAGACGAAACTCATGTCATTTTCAGGAATAAACACACGCCAATCGCCATATCCCGTATCTCAAAGGTCAAGCGGGAAAAAACACCATATAAAAAGCAATGAGATATGAAAAAAGAAACCCAGTGAGCATCCCAGTCGCTATCGTAATCTTTCTATCGTATCAATCGGCTTGGGAGGGGTCCAGACTCGTGCAGGCCCTCCCCACCCGCATGACGTTCAGATGCGGTTCTGCTTTCGTGTCGACTCAATCGCGGCTTCAAATCCTCGAATGGTGTCGAGAGGCCTCTCGAGACGAGGGCGGGTTGGGTTGGAGAGGTCCGGGTCGGCTAGGGAGATTGGTGAGCAACTTGCAAGATGTTGACTGGTGTGAGGCCAGACGGTTTGCCTCGGATTTCCGAGAGACTTACTGATAATCTTGCCTTCTCGGTCTTTGTGTTGCATGCTTCTCAAGGAAAAGATTTCTCGACTTCCCAAGTCGGCACTGACAGCCACTATAGAGAGCAAGATATGAGTAAATAGGCCAACAATGAGGAACCAGAGATGTGGGCGAGCGGCTGAGTGGGCGACTTACTGGGCTGTGCTTCGAAGAGGGCGGCATTGGGATCGGCTTTGCTCTGAATGACATTGCTGGAGCCTTCTTGTGACTGCATGGAGCCGCTGCGAGAACTGGCGGCACTTGAGGAAGGCATTGCGGATGGATGCCCGAAATCAATTGGAGAGAGAAGATGGTAGGCAAAAGAAAGTCCCTGTGGTGTGAATAACTGGCCGCGGTGAAGACAGGTAGGTCCAGAATGTTTGATTTATGGGCGATCCGCTCGAGAATTTGTAAAGTGGTGAGATTGTACGGATGTCGAGGCAATATCAATGACTAGAATATGTGGGGGAGGGCGTTGGATGAAAACGTCTTGTGAGGCATTCGAGGCACGCGAAACGTCTTCTTATAACCAATTCATTGGGCCACAGGACCCGGTCCTCCGAATCGGGACATCATTCTGCAGCACAGTGCGTGTGCACTACGCTTGTCCCCGGAAAGTGTATTGGGTACAATGTCCAGTGTGCAATGCACACTGGACCATTTGGTGCCGGTACCTCGCATAGTCGGATCGCCCAGCTTTCTTTCTAAAAATGGAGTCCAGGTCCCCTGCCGGGAAAGTCAAAGTAAAGTGCGTGATGGGTCTCTGCGTCCGTGATGACCACATCTGACGGTCTGATTTGATGCAAGGGTGGCAAACCTCGCCCAATGCGGGCCCTCCACTGCCTCCTCCCGGGCCACGCACCAGGCCGATCGCGATCGGCGTACCTGAGCCAGCTTCCGCGATGACTTCAGCCCGCGATGGAGGAGCTCCGTCTACTGAACCTGATGATGACGCTAGGCGTCACCGGTGTCGCAATCTTCATTTCACAGGCATTGGAGAGGGTGAGTCTGGACGTTTTCTCTCTCTTTCTCTCTTTTTTTTGTTTTTCTCGTTTTAGGAGATCAGTCCGGGTGTTTCGACCTTTGTCAAGAAGGAAATTGCTGTGTCAATGGCATGATCTACCAATCCGATTCTTCCAGATGCGCCACACTACTTTAGTATGATTCCTCGGTGGCGGAGGGCCGGTGTTTCCGTCAGGTACCATCAAACTGAACCAACGGTAGACGTGCCATTCCCGGTAGCCTAAAGTCCAGCCTGGGGTGTGCCCGGGATGGATCACTTCTGCATCAGCCTCGACTAAACCAGCCCTGGCCCATCTGAGACATGATGGTCTGGAGTCTGAATACACACACCCCGACTGGTACGCTCGCTTCTATCTGGACCAAAAGGAAAAAAAAAGTTTCGATTCACACTCCTCCCTTCTATCGTTTTCTCCCCCCTCCCTACCTTTTCCCAATAGGTGTATATTGCATACCTCATCCCTTCGATGGCGTGGATGATTCATTTTTCCTTTTCGGAATGCACGCCAATCGGAGGACTCTTCGAGCCGAATAATGTTCATTCGATCACTTGCAGTGATCAGCTTCGGCCACGAGAAAACTAAACGATCCGCAGCGCCCCTTCCGGCCGTTGTCCTTCTGGTCTCCAGTGAGCGTCTCGTGTCACGTGGATTCTCGATAGAGACTGGACCTCTGCTTATTGCAGTTTGACACGGGGCCACGCTTCCAACGGACTCGAAGGTTTCGCAACTTCCTAGAGCTCTTTCGGCCGGATCCATCCGATTCTTATCCAATGACCAGCGGGTTTAACAAGCCGGCGGACGATGGAACCTGTCCGGGGAGCTCTGCTGAGTGGAGAATATCATCTCCCGCAGCACTACTGTAGGTCCTAGGAGGGTCATTGGAGAAAACGCCGGAGATTCGACGTGACATGGATAATTGGCCAAGGAATTCCGGTAGGGATAGATGTGTCTTGATCCGTTAACTCGGCGGCTTCTGCCGACACCCAAGTGGTAAGATTGAAAAAAAAAACACCTTCATGAAGAACTGAAGACTATGATTCTCGCCTGAGGCAGGCTTGCCGGTTTGGGCGATCCCCGTTGATAGAGTTTCTGAAGAGAACTCACGTGAAGCAGTCCGGAATGTTCTCGGGTCGACATCTGTACGGCAGAGAAACCCCGCTAAGGTTTTTGTGAGAATGTCATCCGACTTTGGTGCCTTGGGATGAGGGAGTGAGTCAATGCCCGGCACTTGCGTCAAATCTGAGGATTTATTACTGCCTGTTAATAGCAATGCTGCCATGGGCTGGTTGGATTAGGTTTCATTGTGTACTCGTGCGGAAGTACTCAATTCATGTCAAAACGAAACCTCGGAGGGCCTATCACGCGATGTATGGCTAAGCCTTGAGGACACTACGTAGGTATATCTCACATATAACATTCTCTTGACAATGAGAATCACGGGCATGTCCAGTGGTCAAGGTGAGAATCACTCGGGCCCTGGGTTGGGATGTAAATCGCTTTGGCCATATGTAGAGCTCGCGCTACATAATGCGTACTTTCCATGCACCAACCTCGATTCCACTACGAGTGATGCGTGATGTCTAGTAACTTCTTGGTAGGTTGAGAACCTTTTCACTCACATAGTTGAGAATCATCTCACGGCTCACAGGTGCGATTCGCGGGACGAGGCATTCGCGGAGGTATCGCTCCACATCGTATTCCATTGCGTATCCCATACCCCCGTGGGCCAAAACGGCCCGCTCGCAGGCAGTGAAGGCAGCCTCGGCGGCGAGATACTTGGCGCTGTTACAAGCAACCCCAACCGCGTGAAACGGGACCGCACTGTCGTTGGAATCGTACAGACGAGCGGCGTGATACGTAGCGAGCTTGGCAGCCTCAAGCTTCATGTAGGCGTCTGCCAGTGGATGCGCGACTCCCTGATTCTGGCCAATGGGTCGGCCAAAAACGACTCGGTCCCTGGCGTACTGAGCCGCCTTCTCGAGAGCTGCATAACCAAGACCCAGGGCTTCGCCAGCCAGCAAGCAGCGTTCAGCGTTCATGCCGTGCAAAATGATTTTGAATCCCTGGTTCTCCTCTCCAATCAAAGTATCGGTCGGGATCTGATAGTTGTCGAAAAAGACCTCATTGGCATCAACTGCGCGGCCACCCATCTTCTTGATCTTGCGCATATCGAGGCCCGGCTGATTGCGATCGAGGTCAATGCAAAAGAGTGATAAGCCTTCGCTGGATTTCTTGACTTCCTCCAGAGGGGTTGTGCGGGCCAGGAGGATCATCTTTGAGGCAACTTGCGCGCAAGTGATCCAAATCTTCTGACCAGATACAGAGTATCCCCCTTGGGCTTTTGTCGCAAGCGTCTTTAATTTAAGAGTTTCAAGGCCCGTGTTAGGTTCGGTGACACCAAAACAAGTACGCCAAGTACCATTGATGATGTTTGGAATGGTCGTCTCCAATTGTTCCTTTGTCCCGAATCTCGCGAGAGGTTGCGTCGCGTATACATTGGCGTGGATCGCCTGGGCACCAGCCATTCCCGCTCCCGACTGCGTGATGGTTTGCATCATCATAGTAGCCTCGGAGATTCCTGCATTAAAAGTGAGCATCTGCTGCAACCGTTCATTGGGTAATTCTATGCAATGACCTACCTAGACCTGCACCGCCGAGCGATTCCGGAAGAGCTATCCCCAGCCATCCATCTTTGGCCAAAGCCGCATGAAATTCCTTTGGATCTTTCTCTTGCTGATCACGCTCTTGCCAATATGTGTTTGGAAAATTGGAGCAGATGTGCTTGATCGCTTCGTGGACAGTCAGTTGTTCATCTGTGAATCCTGTCATTTCCATTATATCCCACCGCCTCGACGTCGAAAAGAATGAGACTCGCGATGCCACAATAACTCGATTGCTCACGGCCGGAGAGGCCCTGCGGGACAAGAATGTCCACTGAGACCTTGCATATTTTAATTCGGCTGGGCTGGGCTGGGCTGGGCTGAACAAAGCTGTCCTGATCCCTTCATGTTCTGTTTTCTTCCTTCCT
>JAMAHA010000025.1:229284-311384 GCA_023626555.1 Penicillium sp. PF2412A | reverse complement strand
ACCCCTAACCCTAACCCCTAACCCCTAACCCCTAAAGACTTATTTTTTAGTCTATTTACCTATCGCTACGCTAGTATCTATTCTATATTAGCTCCTAGAAGAGGCTTTAAAGCGACTACCTCTTTATAGTAGGCTTTAAATATCTTATTACCCTATTTTAGCGCTAGAACTTTATTAATTATCTCTATATAGTCTATCTCTCTTTTTCTAAATAGGAATTAATCTTTAAGATAGGCTAATAGCTAGTCGAAATCTAGCTAATTCTTAATATCTAGGATAGTCGTATACTTAGTAGTAGTCCTAGTTAGTCTATCCCGAAATACTATTCTATAGGCTTCCTATAGCCCTTCTAGAGTTAGGCTACGCCCTATCTAATAAAACTTATATTTAGTAATATATATATCTATAGCTTCCCTAGAGATACTACCGAAAGTTAGGTCTAAACTAGGAGCTATCGTAACTACCTATTCTTAGATAATATCTAGTTCTAATCACGATATCTCGCTTAATAAGACTCAATCTTCCTCTTTAAGATATCTCTATAGTTCTTTAGTAAGTATCTATTTAGTTAGATTTAACGATACTAACTAGATCTACTAGTTTATAGTAAATAGGAGACTTAAATAATCTATAATAATCCCTAGGGTAACTTAGGCTATTTCTAGTAATTCTAGTACTAATAGACTTCTTAGAGTACTTATACTCGGAGGCTAGCGCTCCTAGAATTAGCGTAGTAGGTTACTTACGTCGCCTACCTAATCGAATCGAAATCCTTATCGATTAGATAATAGTATATTAGGATCTACTTTAGTATAGCTATAGCTAGCGGCCTAGTAAATAGAAAGAATTTTAAGAAGATAATTGTTAAGGGGTCTGTATCGCAGGACAGAAGGCCTATTAGCTAGGCAGAGAGTCTAAGTCTATGGGGGTTGTATTGCAAAGACTGAATCTTGGGGTCTGGTAGGCTCTACTAGTTCCTATAATATATATATAGAGGTTCCGTGTACCGAGTCCCTATAGCCCTATATAGAGCCTTTAGGGTTATTACCCTAAGGCGACGCGGGGTCGATTCGATCGTGAAACGTCTTGAGTCGCTACATATAACTTGCGCCGTGATAACTATTCCTTCCTTCTATACTAGTCGCCCCGACTAGGGATATTTTTATCTAGGGGATACTATGATCCGGACTTTATCGTGGTACTAAGGGAAGGAATCGTGGGTATATCGTATACGGAACGCTATATCCTTAAGTTTGGGAGATACGGGTATAAATAAAGGATTCCTGTATTATATAGCCGTACTCTCCTACTACTATCGGTAATACCGTTTAAAAGAAATCGCGGTAGGGCGCTTAATCCCTATTCGCCGGATTAACGTCGGTCGGGGAGCTAAGAATCTGTCCGCGATAGAGTATTTCGTTAATAATTCGTCCCTGAAGATTTATAGAATCGACTTTCCCGCGGATAAGGATATTTTAACTTTAATCTACTTCCCTTGTTTAAGCTTAGTTTCGGAATACCCTATTATTATCGGAATCGTTATCGCTACGAGGCTACTAGCGGAATAGGCCGTACGCCTCCTGCGCTAAACTTCGTGATTGTAAGCCCCGACTTTCTCTAGTATCTAAAGTATTTCGGTAGGGCTAAGGCAGAGTATAACTATCTAGTTACGATAGTCCCTTTCGCTATAGAGTACGAGTTTGACCGCTTAGGGTCGGTGCTCTGTAATAGCTACAAGGGTAACTATAATATATACAAGACTATAAGTTTTCTGCTCTTTTCGAAATACCTCCGAATTACTAATAGGTTATAAGACTCCTGTATTAATAATCTAGGATATATAGATATTCTATTTTCTTTTGAAGATTTACTAGGTAATTTTTGATAGTACCTAGGAGATTGCTATAGCGCCTAGGCTATCGTACGTTCCGGTTTAGCTAGTCGGTATTTATTCCGATCTGTTCTGGATAAGCGAGGACCTTGCTATAACTTTCTTAGGGGTTATATAGGCCTATAAGAAGGAGTATATTTTCGAAGGTCCGAAGTATATATAAAGGGTACGGATCGTCCGTAATTCCTTAACGATTTATTCTAATAAATTCTCTTCGTAGAGGTACCGCCGTTTCTATTCGGAAAAGATAGCGTTACGTCGCTAGAACCTAATTACGGCTTTCGGTCCTCCCTTAATACGTACGGACTAGTATCTCGGTCTTAAAGAAGGGGATACTAGGTTTGTGTTATAGTAGACTAGGCTAGTTAACTTTGCTAAACGCTTAGAGACTATAATAACGGCGAATAGTATACTTGCGGTAGAAGCGACCGCGATAAAGAATATAGTATTAGAGTTTATAGAGTATTTCTAAGGTAAATCGTAGCGGATTCGATCTAGTTTCGTCTTATACGTTTCTATATATTTTTAAACTTCGCGATAGATTATTTTATATTTTATATATTTTCTTTAGGTACCTATTTATTATATTCAGAGGGCTAGTCTTTCTATTTAACTAGGAAATAAAGTTGTCTGTTAATCTTCGCCTTCCCTTTAACTTCTTCGACTTCGTATTCTTAGTTATCTTCGGCGAGGTTAGGAAGCGGGAGTATTTCGGGAGCGCTTCGCGATAGATCCTTATACTATTTTTCTAGAAGGGAAACGTAGAAGACGTTATAGAGGCGTATATACCTTTAGGGTAATACTAGTCTATACGCCTAAGCTCCGATTAGTTATAGGATTCAGAATAGGCTAATTCTCCTAGGAGCGAGCTTCCTAGATTCTTTAATCCGTAAGTTTTATATAGAAAGTATTACAAGGTTATTGCGTTTAAATATTATAGGGGTTCTTTTTGTATTATAGTATTTTGTTATCGATTCGTTAGCCTTTTACTAGTAGGTCGTTAACTTCTTACGTAAACTCTATAGTTTCTCGATCCTAGCTCGTACTCCCGGTAGCCCTTCTTTTTCTATAGCGGCCTCGTCGCGTATATAGAAGGATATATTATATCCGAAGAGTGCTTTATAAGGGCTAAATTTTGTTATATTATTTTAGTATAGATTATAACAGAATTCTGCCGTTCGTAGTAAATTTAGCTATATGGTTTATTCTTCCCCTATAAAGTATCTTAGGTAATATTCGAGGGTTTAGTTTATCTATTCCGTTTAGCTATTAGTTTATAGGTAAAACGCGGTTAAAAACCTAAGCTTTGTCTTTAAGATATTAAATAGCGATAGCTAGAATTTGCTAGTAAATACCGGGCCCTAGTTAGATACGATTCCCTCTTACGGTCTATAGACTAATTCGATCTCGTTATAATATAACTTAGCTAGCTATACGGCGTTAATTATTATATATACTAGGAAAAATTTCACGAATTTAGTAAATCTGTCTACGACGACTAGGATCGAGTCGACTTCGTTTTTCTTGTGAATCGTAGGCGGAAGGCCTATAATAAAGTCTATCGAGGTTTCTTACTATAGTCGGGTTAGAATTAGAAGGGGCTTTAGTAAGCTATATTTCTTATATTTTAGTAGTATAGCTCTCTAGTATATAGGGCAGAACTTTACGTATTCGTGTACTTATTTATAGAGATTCTTCTAGTAAAATTTTCGACTAATCGATTTAATCGTTCGTGACTAGCTAAAGTAGCCCCCTATTACTAGATTATTATAATATAGCTTTATTAGCTCTTGCTTTAATTTCTTATTAGTTAGAATATATAGTCGTCCCTTAAACTATACTAATTTATTAGGACCGACTAACTAGTACCCTAATATCGGGATATTCTAGTTAATTAATAAACGAATCTTCCCTATATCGGGGTCGTCTCGCTAGGCCTCGAGTATTATACTTCGTAGGTTACTAGTTATATTTAAGACGTAGGTATATTACCTAAGATAATAATCTACTATATTTTTATAGTAGGAGTAATAGGCGCGATCTAGCTCTTGCCTCTAGGTATCTAAGGTACTATCTAGCTCTTAAACCCCCGAATCCGGTAATAATTTGTTTTTAAATTAATAAAGGTCGGTTAGTACTAACTATACTACTGCCTAGCTCCGTTCCGGTACCTCTTTAGTTACTATTCGGGCCTATAATAGATTTAATAGAGTAGTATTTAAGGTATCCCTCGAAGCTAGCTCTATTATCCTTAAGGGTATATCTGCTAGGTTTTTCTTCCCTATACGGTACAAGATTACAAAATTAAATATAGAAAGGGTTATATACTATCGTGCTTAACGCCTATATAATCGCGGGTTCTATATAAAGGATCTTAAGTTATTGTAGTCCGAAAAGACTTCGATTCGGTACTAAGACCCTTTAAGATAATACCGCTAAATCTTGAAACTATATACGATTGCGTATAGCTCTTGATCTCTAGTAGTATAATAGGATTCGGTATCAGAGAACTTACGAGACTAAAATATAACTAGGTACTAGATTCCTTCGTTGTTAGGCTAGGATAGTATCCTAGCTATTCCCTACTAGGAGGCGTCCGTTTCTAGTCGGATAGTGCGATCGGGATCGAAATATCGTAGAATCGGTACTAACTCGAAAGCGTAGAGTAAATTATAAAAAGCTTAGGTTATATAGGTACTAAGTTCGATCCTGCCTAGTCGTTTTCCCTTTTCGAGTCCTTTTATAAGGTCTATAAGGGGTTTTGCGATAGTCGAGTAGTTATAGATAAAGCGGTAGTAGAAGTTATAAAATCTAAGGAAGGATTAGACCTCCTTAATCGTAGATAGTAGTAGCTACTCTCGGATTAACTTAACTCGTAAGGGGTCTATCAATATTCCTATAGTATTAACGACGTAGCTAAGGAACTCTACCTAGTCTTAATAGAAAGAGTATTTATCGGGGTTAACGTAGAGTTTATATTACTAGAGTCTTTCGAGGACGAGTCGGACGTATTTCGTATACGATTCGTCGTTTTCCGAGAAGATTAAAATATCGTCTAGGTAGGCTACGCAGAAAAGATCTAGGTATCCTTATAGTATAATATAGATATAGTTCTAGAACGTAGCTAGGGCGTTAGTAAGGCTAAAGGGTATAACTATATACTCGTAGTAGCTATATCGCGTTCGGAATACGGTCTTCTACTCGTCGCCTTCCTTAATACTAATACGGTAATAAGCTTCTCGGATATCGATCTTAGAGAACTTCTTAGCGCGTAAGAGGCGATCGAGGATCTCGGAGATAAGTAGAAGAGGGTAGCGATTCTTTACCGAAACGCGATTAAGTCCTCGGTAGTCTATATAGAGTCGTAACCCGCCGTCCTTCTTAGGCACAAAGAGGATAGGTACGCCTATAGGACTCTTTAATAGGCGGATTCGACTATTCTCTGTATTTACGCGAATATACTTCCTAAGTTCCTAAAGCTCGGCGCGAGAGAGAGGGTAGATAGGCCTATAGGGTAGAGTAGCCCCTAGGATAAGGTCGATAGTATAATTAGTCTCCTTGCGCTAGAGTAAGGTCCTCGCCTTTTCCGCCGAGTATAAATCTTCGAAGTTATAAAGTTCTTTAGGCTAACTAGCGATTCTGGTATAATTTATAGTCCTTTCGGGGTTCTTCCGGACGCTAGTAGGTAGGAGCGAACTATCGAAGAGCGGATTATCAAGAGTATTAAGATCTATCTCTAGGTTAATCTAATAGGGTACTACCGTAAAGATATATATCTTATTACATGTGCGTTTCGCGAATTAATAGGGAGTAAGTAGATCGAGGTTCTGATAGTTAACCCCGAAGTACTACTAATACGTACCCGTATCGATAATAATTCCTTATATATATAACCCGGGTATCCCTAGTAGTATAGGGGGTCCTATCTTCTAGTTAATAGTATAATACTCTACTACCTAGGTCTTTATAATTTCTTGTTAGTCGGTTACTATAATTAGGACACAGAAAGCGCTCTTAGCGTTACTATATTAATCCTAGAAGTCACAGAGCTCGGGTATCCGGAGGGTAGCTTACTATAGTTTATAAGATTTTGCAAGTTCGTAGTCGATAACGCTTACGCTTGCGCCTATATCTAGGCTAATTTTAAGGGAAGTATCCTTAATATATATAACGGTCTTAATTATTAGAAGGATCTCTATAAGTAGCTATTAAGTTAGGGTCGTAGAGTTTACTCCGACTCGCTAGCGTTTCCCTAGTCTTCTAAGGCTCCGTTATTAGCAGTAATTTCGTTAACGCGCGTATTTAGGCGTCCTTAGCTAGGTCTTACCTAGGGATAATTAGGAGTATAATATCCCTTTTTCCTATACGTATAATAGGTAACTAAAGTTAGATCCCTATTCCTATAGAACTAATAATAGGATAAGACGGGAGTGTTTCGATTAGGGTTTATAGTCTCTTGTCCGCGGAAAGAGGGTCGGTGCTTCTTAGTATATTCCTATTATCCCTTTTAATCCTAGTCTTCCTAGTATCGCTTCTTCGGGTTTATCCTAGGTAGAGGAGGATTCCGACGTCCTATACCTTAGCTATCCTATATACGAATCGCGGCCGAAACTATATTAGTACGATTCTCTAGGAGGTTGTTCTGATATAGTGCTTTAAGTTTATTTTTAAGGACTAGGCGTAGCTTTGTATAGTAGCTAAGAGCACGCTCTTTCTCCTGAATATTTATATAATTTTTAATAGATTAGAGGTAGTTATAAAACGCGCGTAGATCCTAGTCTTCGAGCTAATAAGCGCTATAGTATTTTTCCGTAATATTAGCCTTAGTAAATCGACTACCCTAAATAAATTCTAGCGTCTAGTTAACAAAGTTATCCTAGGTAGGCTATTAGGCTATAAACTCAGTCTTTTTGTAATTCGTCTACTAAGCCTATTAAGTCAGGTCTAATATAAAGAATCCGACAGGAATCTTATATAAATTACTTACGTATCGGTCGGGACTCGCTTCGAAGATATACTCTAATTTATCGAGCTACTAGACACGTTACTCTAGGGTTAATATAGAGCTTAAGTAGTACGAGATATTATTAATTTTAATCTCTACGCCTCGAGGTCGATAAAGAGGAGGAGGCGCTAGTTAAGGTTCGGGAGTATCTCGTCGCCGAATCGTAGCTTTATATTTAAGTTACTAGATCCGCGCTAGAAGACAATCGAGAGTATTTTATTCGTTTAGTTCGGCCTATTCGGGAGACCGTACTTCGTAACTAGACCTACCTTCTAGATCCCGAGGGGTTAGGCTAAGCCTACTAGAGGGTTGTCTAAGTCCCTCGCTAGCTCGTCGAGATCGTTCCGCTACCGTAAGACGGGCGGATCGTTAACGGGTCGTCGGTATAGATATTTCTTCTCTAGGTAGCTAAATAGGAAGATTTAGTAATTATTAAGGGGTCTGTATCGCAGGACAGAAGGCCTATTAGCTAGGCAGAGAGTCTAAGTCTATAGGGGTTGTATTGCAAAGACTGAATCTTGGGGTCTAGTAGGCTCCACCAGTTCCTACAATATATACATAGAGGTTCCGTGTACCGAGTCCCCATAGCCCCACACAGAGCCTTTAGGGTTGTTACCCTAAGGCGACGCGGGGTCGATTCGATCGTGAAACGTCTTGAGTCGCCACGCATGACTTGCGCCGTGACAATAATAAGAATAATAACCTCCGCTTAAGAACTCGGAAAGTAACTCTACTTTAGATAGAAGATACTTACTAATAGGTACTCTAATAATATATAGCGTAGCCGCCTAAGTTCGACTACTCGCCTTCCTTCTAACTATATAATTAGATTAATAATAAGAATATCTAAACTACTAATCCTATCTCTAATTAATTACTCGCTAGGCTCTACCCTCTTCCTAAGGAACCTAGATAGCTAGTAATAATAAGACATACTAGGTTAAATAACTCCTAATATTAACTGCCTCTACGTCGGTTACTAATAAAAGGCGAAGCCTTAACTACCGGCTCTACGCCTAGAAACCCTATCCCTCGGATAGACCTCGAGGTTACAGGATAAAATTACAAAAGAAAGCTCTATAACAGAACGCAACAACAAATAGAATTAATAAAAGGATTAATAAGAGAACTAAGATCTGCAGTCTGCTAAAGCGGGGTTCACTTTCCGGCGTTACCGCCCTCGTTAGTCAGCGGTCACCTAGTCCCGTAATTCTGCCAAATACATAAGAAAAACGCAAAAACGCTACTGCCGTTATACCGCCGTACCCGCGGGCCCTAACTACACCTTGCGCAAGAATACTACGGCGGCCTATAGGCCCTATATGCGTAGTGCGGCGGGGTCGTAACAGATGATATGAGCGATGCAAAGAGGCAAAGTTAACCTAGAGCAGGGTAAGAGGGAAGCATCAATCAAGGGATAGAACAGGTTCTGAAAAATAGCGAGCTGAATGTCGCGTAAGTATATATTAAGGATACTACCTTGTTCGTTAGAAGAGAGTTAGCACCCGAGGACTTTCATATTGTTCGCACAGATCCTAGCTGTTCATAAGCCTTCGAGCCCGTTCAAGTATATCCTGTGCTTCTCATTTTGGGGAACGACTGTCATTGGGAGGCAATTGAGAAGGGACCGAAGCCGATCCACAGTGCAAGGAGCCTGTTCGCTGTCGTGACGGAGGGCAGGATAGACGGCTTCATCTAGCCCGTAGGTGATGATCAGTATCCTGTTGTTTGTTTTGCTTTTTTGAGGCTTAGCCGCCGCTGGTGTTCTTTTAGTCGAGCTCTGTAGACGGCGAGTGGGGGGCCGCGTCTGAACCTGCTTGTTTTGAGGATCAAGAATTTCACACCCTGGTGAGGTTGACGGGCTTGTCCTCAGGCACATCATCATCGCTAGATATGGGCAATCAAGAGAAAGTACCGTGGCGGCTTTTGCGAGGTCTGCTGATGCTTGAAGCCTTAAGGTCTTGGTGGGTGCGTCGCTGATCCGGTTCTTCACCTGGATTATGAAGCATGACATTTTATTTCCGTCAGGGTCATGAACTGGGATAAGAATGTCAGCCCCAGGAGAGTTATGCGGAAGGAGCAACGCAGCTCCACGACGATATGCCCTTCTAAGCGTCTCTTCTGTAGGTCTCTCGCTCCGCCTGACCACATGGTTGAAAAAGACTTCGCCTTTTCGCCACATTTGTGAGACTTTTGCTTCGGCTTCTTCATGAACGGCGTTTGTAATCTCCTCTGCCTTCTTCAGCCCGAGAAGCTGATTGGTGAAATCAGACAATAACATCGGCTGCGGCCATCGCATCTGATCGTCCCGAAACTGAACGGCATCTGATGCAAAGAGCAAAAGTAACGCGGCAACGATCTCACCAGTGTCCCTAACACTGATAGTGCCTCGTTGCACCTGCGTCGAAAATTCGCCCAGAATTCCGCTCCGGATCGTCAAGTTCTGCATGCACCGCGCAGCCGTATACGCCAGGATTGGCTCTGAGGGCTGAGTGGTTTGCAGCAATTCCCTATTGTCGGCAATAGACGTGATATAGCGCATCCAGCCTGAGACTAGCCGCTCTGCCCATTCCTGCCGATGGACATAGAAGTGAACGCGATACGAAAGCAGGGCCAAGTAGCGAGTCAACTGATCAGAATCGACCCCTTGGGTCTTCTCCTGCGCCAATTTTAGGACGTATCTAATGCTTTCCGCCGAACTTGACGAGTCGCTCATCATGGCGCCCCATAAAGGCCTGCCAAAGGAGAAAAGCTCTTTGACCTCGCCCATATTGTAACGAATGTCGTTTGCTTTCTTGAATAGAGCGCGCGAATCGCCACTTTTGAAAAGGTCCGTTGAAGAAAGCATCCAAATCGGTGGAAGCAAGTTCAAAGCAGATCCATCGCTCGCGACCTTTTGACTTGGATCATGAGCAGGAGCCGGGGAAAAATTCGATATTTTAGATGTGGTATCAAGTACAAGACCAAAAACCCGTGGATATCCCTTTCCTTGCTCCGCAAGCCACCACCACATCTCACGCAAGGCCTGCCGGAAAGCCCGAAATGGGGCTGTTCCATGTTGAAGGAGCGCTCGTGCTTCATCAATGCACATGACGATAAAATCATTCTGCCGATCTTGTACCTGATCTCCCTGCTGATCGTGCCTTTTGACGTCAGAGCGAGATAAGATTTCTTGAAGATCTTCCTGTCGCTTTTGAAGCACGTGAGCTACCAACGCAAGATCTTCACAGTCCTGAGCCCGAGCAAATGTTTTCCAAGAATTTGCGACATACTCCTTGAACGCATTCCGAAAGTCATCACCTTCGCTTTGGTTATCCGGATTAATTTGCATGAGGAAATGGTCCTTTGAGTAGACACCGAGCCGCCGTAGGATTAGCACATCCTCGAGACTGAGGAATATAAAAGCCTTGAAAAACCTCTTAAGGAATGCCAATCGCGCATATTCGTCTTCGCCATCTCCAGTGTTTTCGCCAAGGGGGAAACAGTCCGCAACGGGCGAACGTGATGGGTACGCTAATTTCGATGCAAAACTCGTGTAGGAGACGTAAAGTCCATGGCGAGTAGCGAGCGATTGAACCGCATATGATTTGCCAATGCCGCTAGGACCAACGATCGAGGTGTATGGAGCCAGGTATTGGACGTCGCTATATTGGGTGCAATACTGTCTCACCTCTTCGAAGACGTCCTGAGAGGGAAGGCTTCCATCTGTGGCTCGAGTGCGTGGCTCAATCTGGAAAGCTTTGCTGGCAAATTTGTGGGACTCTCGGCGCTGCTGCCTCCGCCGAAGGGGAATCACTGCTTGTAAAGCTTTTGTGAAAGCATCTATGTCACTAAGAGAGTATTGATACACTCTGATAGCGTTTCTCTCGCGCCTGTTTATTCTTATCCATGCTGTGATAAGATTGTCTTGATGCGATTCATCAGATGCCCCTTTCGGAAACACTGCATCCCAGTCGATATTGCTATCAGATGGGAGCCTTCGCTGTATGTCCTGGACGTTGCGGCTGGCAAGATCAAGTAGGCATATTTGGAGGCTGTGTCGCTGGTCAGCCAGGGTAGTCGCGGGGTTGGTGTTATGGTTGAGCTGCAGGAGAAAGCTGTCCTTGTCTTTTGATGGCCACTTCGCCACATCATCAAAGAAATCCGCCGCAGTGGAACAGTCGCGCCAAGACCTGCGTTCGGAACTGGGGACACTATCCGGGGTTCCAGGCGTTGTCCCGCGCGATGTGCAGGGCTTGGCCTGCATCCTTTGGGTCGTTCTTTCGAGTTCGGAGCTCGCCTTTCGTTTGATATCCTGGCTCATGGCAAAATCTGAGGGATAAGAGAATGGGTTGGGTCTAAAAGGGGTGGTGGTCGAGGCTTTCGAGACCGTTTGGTTGAGGCCCAAATCGGCAGGTTCAGGCGTTGAGAGGCTCGCTCTCGATAAGGCGTGGCGTGTCCGTCCCTTCACACCGCCGGGTTTATTTCGGCTCCACATTAGGAATAGGGATCACCACCCGGACTGGACTGACACCATCACATGTACTGAATTTGCCAACGAAAAGCCTTGGCAATACCTGATTATTCTTCTGCGTCAAAGCTCAGCTATGTTCATATAACGTATGTAGACGTTCCGGCAAAACGGCACCCTTTCCTGTATTAGTCACACAATGATTTGCGGCGCTCTGATTCGCCATGTCCTAGCCTTCTTATTGGCCAATCCTACTGAAATCCTAGATGACGTAACTCCAGACCGCTTCGAGTTCGAGCTAGAAGTGCGAGCCAGCTCACGAGTCGAGTCCAAAAAGCCGGCTCGCCGCGAGTAATTGCAAGGCCTAATCTAGTGTATATATCGTACCTGTGTGCACAAAATTCCTACTTTCACCATCAGGGTTCATTATGTATTTCTGCACTTCGCTCAGCTACCATAGCTATTATCTTCTATTATATCTCTGTGTGTATTATTAGCCTCCTAGAAAGTAAGCTAACTGGTAAGTAATTTACTTGATGTAATACTGTCGCTTACAACTAAAAATATGGGGTGTCCACGTTATTTTCGGAAGAGGAAAAAAATTGTTTTCCAACATCCCAAAATTTTGATTCTATTCCATCTCGGAAAACAATTTTTGGATTTCCCTACTTATAAGTGTTCAAACCCTCGGCAGACTGGCAAAAAATATGCTTTGTAAGTGCATGGATGTTCATGCGTGTACAGTACCATGTATCTTTCCATTCCAGACACAACGGATTAAGTTGTCATGAGGCCCACTTTGAACGAGACGAGACATGTTTTTCAAATCATCTCATTTACATGGTAACCCCCACATGAATTCTATTCGCGCGCGTCGGGATATCCATGAGAGAGGCCAAGAAGATGGGCAGAAGAACAAATAACTGAAAAATAGGAGTTCACTAGATCATATGACAAGACCCTCTTCGGACATTGATGGGTCTGAAAGCACCTTCGAGTCGAGTAAAAAGCACAGGAAATCACGGGGACTACCGAGGCCAGGGGAATAGATTCAAAGCATACAGACCGTGGTTCTGCATCGCCAACCTCATATTGGATGAAGACGGACTGGCTTTGACACAACATACATTCGAACAAGATGGCCTTTCAAGTCCTCGACTAATCAATCGAAGCAAGATGAGCGTTGGTGTTAGAATTTGCTCCCCCGCCTGAGGTCATTTTGCGATCAGTGTGGAGAAGTTTGCACATTGTTCGCCAGGACATACCGACATAGCACTAGAATCGGCCCTCTTGGCTGCGGGGCTGATGTAACGCTGCCCATGGCGATGTCTTTCAATGTCTTCGAAAATGTAGTGCTTGGATTAGAAATGGTATGTGTGTCTCATCTACAACTTGTTGCCTGACTGGCTCTCGGGTGACGGTGGGTCGGATGTTGCCTGCATGTCTTGGATCACTAGCATCATCATCATCATCGTCCATCACTAACATATCAGGCCTCCCAAATTAGTTTCTTAGGACCGTATTTTGCTCAAGCCTTGACATCTATATAAAGGCTTATAACTATCGTTGGTCGGAAGAAAAAAGGTCGATCCTCAATAATTTGCCACTCCACGAACATATCGATTACTATGTTGGCGTCTTTCATCCTTTTCAGTGCTCTCGCAGGCCTAAGCTCGGCGCAGAGCGCCATCGTGAATAACCACTGCGATTCCACTGTTTATGTGCAGTCTTTCCCGTACGATGGCAGTGCCCCGGGGCCTCTAACCACCATCAAGAAGGGAGAGACGTTCTCCGAAAAGTTCAGACCGTCGGGTTCTGTAAGAGACCACTCCCCCTTTTTACACAACACCAATTCTCTGAGTAGTCAGTCTATGGAGCACTGACTAGAGGCTCTCTTCAGACCGTGAAAATTGCCAAGCTCAAGACGCTTCAAAGCCCACTTTTCTTCGGCTATTCATTCTCATCCAACCCGGACTACGCATATTGTAAGAACACCCGACCGGTGACAAGACCAACTCTTGACTGACTGACTTGCACTTCCAGACGAACTAAGTACGGAATGGGGCAACCCATTCGCATCGCAGCCTAACTCACTCAGTCCTGGAGATGGCTGCGAAGTGTTTGACTGCGCGGCCAATGATGCTTCGTGCTATAGTACCCCAGCGCACAAGAAGGTCTACGGGTGCCCACAGCCAGTCGACCTGACTGCAGACTTGTGCCAGTAACCCCGAGGAATCAATCTCGATGAGCAATTGTCCGCTCTGGGGCAAAGTCTCCTCTCCCCTTCGCACATAGTCTATTCGATCCCCGCGTCGATCAGAAACCATTATAGGGGCCTCCAGGTACTTGATCTTTTGTTTTTGAGAAGTAATTACAGACCGTTTTTGAAATATTCACACGCCTTGAATCGGAGCCTCCTTTTCGTATCACGTACTTGCCGCTCGGTAGATTATCCAGAGAAAGTAATCTTGAATTCTGTACACATCCTGGTTGGAAAGACAGACCTAACACTATTGAATACCGGATCTGCAATCTCGGTGACCAAAGTCATAGCCATGTGTTGTCTCTGTAGCATTCACGGTCAATCCAACAAGAACTTAACATAGATGACATATGTTGTTGCAAAGCACGGTAGTATGAGGCTAGTCCATACAAGGGGAGATTCTGCCCACCACATCACCAACTTCACGAATTGGGAAATTGTACGGTGTAAAGACGCCTATGTTTGTATCCTGATTCGATGAGCAGAAATTTCCTGTCTGCCGTGTCTAGGCTAGGTATCTATTAATTAAGACAAAGGAAGCGAAACATGAACTCCTTTCTCATCTCGGCGATTCCAGTTACAGTTACAGCAAAGGCTACAAGAGACTGGGGGAAAGCAAGAGGCAGAGATGATTTTTAGAAAACAGGGTACGATATCAAGACGCATTGATATCGGCAATTATATTGTAGACAGTGACTGGCATATTGATTAGCTTGCAATAACAGAAATTGGGAGCCACGTCCAAGGGTGGTTCTGAGTGCTTGACTGCTAAACGCCAGCAGACACAATTGAAGGGAGCCAATGTGGGAGTGAAACAGGTGCCTTCTCCACCCAATGTAATCTGCTGCAAAGCTACTCACAAAGTCAATGTGTCGATATCTTTGCCACGTTGTGCCAATCAACCGGTCTTCAACATAACAGCTTGCATTCCTTGGGATGTCTACCATGAACCCCCCTTCTCTCTCATCTCATTTAGCCTTCCGGCCTCCGATCATCCGTGGAGGCCGCTGACACCCACTCCAACACTCAGTAAGGTCAAAGGCGACGGCTTGCGCCCGGAGGATGGTTTGGTAGTTAGCACAGATGTTGGGGAGTCTGTCAACGAGGAATAAGCCTCGGTTGTAGAGTCGCTCGTGGGGATTATAGCAGACGTGTCCACGTTACCGAGATCTCTCGAAGACCCAGTCGTAATTGTCCCACTGTAACTTCTAGCCAACTGGGCATTATTGGACTGCCCGGTCGACACAAAGTAGATCTGGCCATCGGGCAGCGTCGTCTGCTCCGCCCTCGGCGCCGCCTTGGTTGTACCCGACCCATTTGGTGTGTCCATTATCACGAATCTGGCCCACTAAGCCGATCGCCGTGGTGAACGTGGACCCGGCGCTGTTGGGTTTCACAAATGTTTGTCTAAAGGGAATATGCGCCCCTGGGAAAAAATCGCCGGTCGGCCCATGGCTGATGTGGTGGGCAAAGACATGCTCGAGATTTTGAACGTAATCGAGCCCGATGGGAAAGCGCTTGTGGATCAATGCTGCAATGACCACGCCGTGACTTGAGGTGGAAGGCGGTGCTGCAAGGTTCCAGGAGTCTCTTAAAATACCAGCGCGAGGGAATAACGGGGGTTTTGAAAGAAAATAAGTCGGCCTGGACTTGATCATCCCGTTGTGTTGTATTACCCGGGCGAGGCACGCTACGGTTGAAGATATGCCCGCGCGAGGCTCGAATAGGCCAAACTATCAAAAAACGGCGCCCTGCCAGCGTTAATTGGTCGAACTCTGAGTGGAAGACGGGCGGAGCCAACCGCCAGATTGTGAAGAAATTCCAAATTGACAAGGCATTGGCAAGAAAAGCTTAGATACAAGGCCTCACTTGAGTCTGCGGTGACCCCGATAAATTCTGAAGCGATCCAAAATCCTCCGGGCGCAGCATGAGAGAGACAAGTGGTATCTGACTCGAAGAGAAGTGCATAGCTCGGTAGCGGCGGAGAAGCACCAGAATATAGAGTAAGAGCACCGCACGCCTCATGCGTTCAATTCAGTCGCATCATATACTCTGGCTGTCGTTGGACCTGACGACATTGAATTAAGCGATCGGCTCAAAGCCTTCTGGTAAATCCTCCCCTTGCACCCAGCAAATCACCATCTTTGCAAAGAGCTGCGGTTCATCCACGTTCCATGGGTGCTGCATACCACGGTGCTGCACCAGCCGACGACCACTGTCGGAATGAATTGTGTCAAAAAGCCGGCGAGCGTGATGGACGTTATCTGCACTGAGACCAGGTTTCGTTGCAGCGATCACACAAGACCGGGCTACTATGGTGCCCAAGTTTCGCGATGAAAAAAGTATGCGAAAGATATCGCACGTGGTAGTCAAGGATACCCCGTCGCTGCGAGATTGTCCCCATTCCGCGGTCGGAGCCTTGAGAAAGCTACTCGTGCGTTGCACAGTGTATGCAAGGTATGGCAGAGCGGGCGAGAGAAGATTAGGCGCAAAGAGGTTGAAGCCCGAGATGATCAGGCTGTGCACTCGTTCGGGATATTGCACGGCTAGGGTCGCAGCCACGTGGGCGCCAATGCTCATAGCAACCACATGAGCTCGTTGTTCTAATGTATGGTTTTGGATCAAACGCGCGAGAAGTCGGGCGGCATCGTCTAGTTCGAATGGAGTGACCTCGCGCGATTGTCCATGGCCGGGAAGATCAGGAATCAATACGTTGTAGCGTTCGGCGATCAGAAGAGGCCAAATAGTGTCCCATTCGTGGCTATCTGAAAAGCCGCCATGAACGAGCAGAATTGTCGCTTGAGGGTCAGGGACACAGTGAGATATATGAGCGAGGAGACTTTCCGCCATGTTGAGACAAGAAATCTATCGTATTTATGCGGTTGCCTAAATGAGAAAGAATCAAAAGAGGCGAACGAGATCTCCCGCTCCAGATGGGTTTGGTGTCAGCAGCCCCCGCCTCGATCATAATCACCGAGTCGCCAATCAGACCCTTGTCATCGCTAGGGTGGCCTCGGCTGTGAGGCAGTCAGGTCGCGTCAGCTGCTGGAGAAGCATAATTTGAGGATGGGAAGAAATCAGTTTCTACATTTTTCATGGAATGACAAGCGACACCCTAGCTACAGTTCACCAAAACATAGTGTTCATCTGAAGACATCAGATGGACACAAGTCCAAGTCTCGCAGCGCCGAGTTCAAGGGGCCTGTGAGATCATGGACGAGTTATGCTGTTTACGTGCAGTCTTGAGCGGGGTCGAATGTGAAAACACCCCCAGACTCTGTCTTTCAACATCAGAATACAAAATTGACACACCATATATGCTGTAAATGTTGTTACAGGCTGGGGGGAGGACGTTTTATTTTCGTCATTTGTCTGATCATCTGCAGTGTAAAGGTCCTAGGACTCTGTTGAGAGGTGATTGCTGACAGAAATTAATGCCATACATTCTAGACCATCATTCCATTGGCGCATTCGCCACGTACAGTAGGTAGAATCGTCAATTTTTCGTTTGAAGCCTCTACCGGGCGCAAATAACCATGGTAAAGGTCTTCTGCTGCCTTCGATACTAGTCGTCGCGACTGCTGCCGACCGGTAACTTGTCTTCGCTGCTACTCGCAGCGTCAAGGTTTCGCATTGCAACCTGTCAGCGGCGACGCTCTTGGTCTTTTATTTTTCCCCTATGCCCCCTTCATCTGGCTGGTGTAATCAGACTATCATGTGCACATATCTCTCTTCTCTGCGCATTAAGTCCTTGCAAACCTTGGTTCACATACTCAAGTCATTCGTACGGCTGACCACTACGGCAAATCAGCTACGCAAGCACGGAACTCCATTTAAAGGTGTTAGGGGCTGAGATCAAGACCTTGGCGGATTGTCTAGTGATCCACTTTGAGGGTGACAACAGGCGTAGAGAAATTTTCCCTCCCCGGATGTTTTCCTTCCAGCCCCGTCAACTCCCCTCTAAGTGAAGAAACTGACCTGAAGCTGCTGGGCTTCCTTGCCCGACGGGACTTTTTTTTGGTGACTAAGCAGCATGCTTGAGTCATCACCGACTCAGGAGAAAGAAAATTACCCAGCACTGCTTTATTCCGGCTGTCCATAGGCAATACCGTCAATACCGCTTTAGTGTGCTTCAAGTGACTCGTCTTGAATGACAGGAGTCGTGGCTAGTGTTATCCGTGGACTTGACTGATCGGCACGGTGACTTTCCCATCTTCCTAGTCGTTCCATTTTGGGGAATTGGTAGATCGTCCTTCTCCCGTCTAGGGAGGAAAAAAAAAACTTTCAACCCCTGAAATAGTCATCAATCGTTCAGTCATTATGGTGAATAGTCTACCCTATATACCTGTCTGGCTCACCTGACGATCATAAGAGCCCCATCGTTGCCCACTACTGTCCTGAAAGAGTATATCCTCCTGAGAAAAAACTACAGTACCATTTCCGAGACCACCCTAAGGTTTGCTAGTCCTCCGCGAGACCATTTCCAGGTTACATCCAATGTTTGCACTGATTGAAGTACTCAAGATCATCCACCTCAATCTAACCACAAGTCGCTCATGATCGCCATAGTAAGAGATTGAGTCTCTCACCATTGTCCTTTTCCAGTTAGAATGCTCTTCAGCCGGAGCATGCATACCGATAACACACGGTGCCCTTTTACGGATTTTAAATCCAGAGATATGGTTGGCTGTAATTCGGCTTACCACGAAAGGACTTAAATTGTAAGGCAGTGCTCTCGACGAGGGAATATTTAAATAGATCCTAGAGGCTTCCTCTAAAAAACACTCGCTCTATATCTTTTCATCATTGGGGTTACTTTTTGTAGTGCCCGCTTGCCAGCATTGAGGAGGTTCTTTCGTGATTCTTGATAAAATGAGGTTTCTAGCAGTGACTGCGGTAGTATCTGCTGGTCTCGCTTCGGCCTATGATGTGCCAGAGAATCTTCAGCAGATCTACAACAACCACAAGGTATGACTGAGTAGTGGTGGAGCGACATATGACTGAAATGCTCTCAATTTTGACCAATACATATAGGCTGGAAAATGCTACAACAAGCTTGCGGGCGGCTTCACAGACGGCATAGGTGGTTCCACCACCTTTGCATACTGCGGGGATATCGACGGCGCCATCTTTCTTCATAGCTTGGGCAATGGTGGACAATACGATAACATGGATGTGGACTGCGATGGAGCCAGCAATACCGGTGGAGATTGTGCCAACGACCCGTCCGGACAGAGTCAGACTGCATTCATGGACTTCCTTCCTCAGTATGGGATCAATGACTTGGATGCAAATGTGCACCCATACGTCGTGTTTGGAAATGCTGGCTTTGATCCGCAATCCTTCGGCATGGAGCCGCTCAGTGTGATGGCAGTAGTTTGCAATAATCAGCTGGTAAGACTCGATTGACCTTATAATGTTCATTACTATTTTCACTGAGGGACTCGGACTAATTTTCAATAGTTTTACGGCATTTGGGGCGATACCAACGGATACGATTCCACCGGTGAAGCCTCGATTGCACTCGCTCAAATGTGTTTCCCCAACGATGGTCTCACTGGGGACAACGGCCACGGACCCGATGACGTGCTCTACATTGGGTTTACCGGTCAAGACGCCGTTCCAGGAGGTAGTGCAGATTGGCAAGCTGGAGATCGCTGGAGTTTTGAGGCCAGTATCAAGGATCTCGGTGACCGACTTGTAGCTGGTCTCCAGGTTTGAGGTGCCTGCAAGTTCGCCTGTCGGACAGCGTGTCTAAGGGATATGAGACGGCTTTCTTTGGTCGATCTAGGGCTACGAGTGGATTTGAAATGGAGGACAGGGGTTCATATTGGCTCTGTGCCTGAACCTTTTTTGGAATAGGAGAAACCTGGCGTATATTGTCAGTATACAAACACAATGGAACTGTACAATGATTGCCTTATCAGCCAAGTGCGGTAAAGCCCATTAAGCCGAACCAGCCTGCCGTGAAAAAAAGTGTCAGAATACCTGCGCCAGCCTTGTCTACTGTCGTGATGGCCGACAAAGGCGTGGTCGTAGAGCTTGTGTCGTTTTCGCCCGCCGTTGGATTGCTTGTGCTGTTTCCACCCGTCATTGCAGTCACCGGGCCGGATCCATGTCCAGTGAACTGTATCATGTTTGCCACAAAAAGGCTTGTGGCACTTATTTGCTCCTCCATCCCACTCCATCCGTCGTACGTAGATTGATACCATCGAACCCCGCACGTGTTGTTATTGTGACCCGTGCAAGACTTAGCTGCCGCCACGGCAGAAGTCTGAAGCTTCGGTAAAATAAATTGGTAGGTAGACGGGACGAGAAGAGCAGTGAAAGATAGCCAGGAAGAGACAAGCCCCTTGAAAAGAACCTCATTATTGTTGCATTGTTGCGAGGGCTCGCAAGTGACTTCTTCAAAGATGCCGCCATTGCTCCGAGGGAAAAATTCGTCAAATGTCTTATTCATGAGTCCATTGACGGCCATGAGCCATTGGGTGCTCCCATTCGTCTAGGTAGAATCCAATATTAATTAATCAACTTTTCATCCGATTAGGAAATACGTCATTCTCCTCGCGCTTTTTCTCTTTTTTTTTTCTCCATTTTGCGTCCTTCTTCTGGACATAGCGTGCGGGCTTGCGGTTCTGAAACTTACATAATTGTACATGTACGCGGCACCCATCATGTAAGTACCGTAATTATAAGACCACTGCGTATTTCCTTGTGTGGCACAGTTGTTCTCCATGTTTGTCGAGTCTGCTACGTTCCACGTCGAGTTGTTGAGAAGTGGGGAACTGAGCGACCAGTCCCAAATTCTCTCGGCCCATGTAGCATAGGTCGCGTCGTGAGTGTATCGTGCCAACCGGGCGGCAAGTTGAAAGAGGCCGCCATTGGCAATGGAATTTTTCAACGTGTAGCCTGACTGATATGGCCAGATCTGCCAGCGCATCCCACCATTGCAGGTAGAGGTGTCCCATCGTTTGATTTGCGTGTTAAAGACTCCCTGGGCAAGTGAGAGCCAGGAGAACCCGCCCGACACATCCTCAAATCGCAGCTCAGCGGCGGTCATGGCGGCCAGCCCCCAAAACATTTGATCGTCGTTGCCCTAGCTGGCGTTAGAGAATCTGTCGGAAAGAATTATTTATATTAGAAGATCACCTTCTCAGATCTCAAGTACTCACCAAATAACTGCTATAATTGCTCGGCATGTAGTCACCATTTTTGCCAGATTGCCATTCTAACCCGACCCGTAGCTCGCCATTGTAAGTGGCATCACCAGTGAAGTGCCAGTACTGAAGCAAAGCTAGGAAGAGAGCTGACCCTTCCCACCATTTTGAAGGAAATGCTCCTGGAATTTGGCCGGTTTCGTTACCATGGTAATATGTCATCATAGCGTAGGCCGTTGTGCTGGCGGCTTCTTTGAGGGATTCTGTTCAGAAGATATACCATGAGCCTTGGTTTCTCCAATCTTCTTTCTATCGATGACTCTGTTGTGATTGCCTTGGATGCCATCGACCCTTCACATACGCTCGTCATTGATACTCAAATCGATTGCTGCAGCTTGTCGAGCAATAAGCAGCGATATCAAACTCCCCATCACGTAACACACAGGGAGGTACATGATTTCGAAATTCTGTATGGTTCGAGAAGAGTTGTCAAAGCAAACAACCCCTAACGAGTAGGATTCAGGTCTGCAAGAGTGAGGTAGTCGTTGGAACTCGAAGATAAAAAGCCATGGGCAGGGTTGAATAACAGGCGTCGTCATTCGGCGCACTTTCCACGTAGAATTGTCACAGCGTTTTCCTTCTTTTTTTGTCAGCAAACCGCGAGGCAGACACAAATTTGTTATGCGTCATCGACATGCGTAACCTGGACACACTAATTGTTTAGCGGCTTTATTTATGTGCGTGAAAACAGCTCCGCCCTGTTAAGCTTTACACAAGCGTTCCTCGGTGATTGCTTAACGGGTGGAAGGATCCATATTGTAAGCACTCTGCAACTGTGAATGGGCCTATGAGACCCCAGCCATGTCCCGTGGCTGACTTGCATGCATTCGGAAATCACATTGATTGCCGTGCGTCAGCAAATGTGCCGATTCGATTGGGAATTTTGGTTAAATTTAGGACTAGTCATCCAAAATTTGGGCGCCTGAAGCGGGCTGAAGCTCGGGTGTAAGTGGCCAACCCGAATTGCCGCGCAATCGTCTCCACTATGCTGACCAGTCTGGACATTTTCTGCCCGGTGTTGACCGAATAAATTGATCTACTCTCCAGTGCCGACATCAGCAATTGTGGGCAATTGTTGTTCCAGCATAGCCTGCAAATTTAATCTTTATTTAGGTGAACCACCACATACTGCAAATGTGGGACCCATCAGGACGTCCAGATGCTGAAATCAGGGCGAGGGGCCACTATGGGACCGATGGCCAGGATTTGCCCCAAATGAAGCTCAATCGGCCCAGCTACAACATCGTGGACACTTCGTCATGCTCTTGCCTTAATAAAGATATTGAGTGACTTGCCATGGATAATAACATGTATACGCTCGTGGCAAATGACCGAGGCACTGTCTCACAGATTTTCAAAAATCTTACATTCTGTACATCACGCATCGCACGACGACTTCCGCACAAGGTAGATGACCCAAAACAAAACACAAGGCCCGTGTAAACCTCTTCAAAGGCAATAGGCTCGTTTCGAGGCGTTTATGCATTGCTGCCTGAATATTACCGGGACTGCCTGAACAGCTATGGATCGGTGCATCAACTATGGTTGCTAAGCCCACGACTCCGATACAAACCTTTTAACAACTGGAATCATCAAGTCATGAAACTAGATCCTGTCGCTCTTGAAGCCATTTTCTCTGCGATTCGTGAGCTGAGAATGACAATGACTTTTCATCGTGGTTCATTCTTATACGTTGACGTGAATAAGACCAGTAACTTATCCGAGCAACAGGCCAATACATGTTGTGTTTTGGGGTCTCGGAACTATCTCGAGGCCCATGTGAGGTACTTAGAGAAATACAAAATTGACACAATGCACGTATTTCAGGACAGCAAGATTGATATTTCATACGATCCATTCAGGCCCTGGCTGGTATCGTCACTCGCAGATGCGAGAATCGCCTTGCTTCAATTGACTGGGAACAGTTGTTGACACAAATGTGTGGCCGTGTCTTTAGCAGCATCCGCTGTTTATACTGTAGAGTGATTGTTCATGGCCGCCATCGGAATGCAGGGTTCCGCCAATCCATATCCTGGATCTGCTTCTGGGAGAGGCCGACCAATAACGCGTTCACATCGACCTGACGTCGTCGTCGGTTGTCCCATCCGATCCACATCCACAGACCCGCACCAAGTATAAGAGTCATCGAGGAAGTTGCAAGATTCAGTCCATTTCCAATATGATAATTGGGCGCATCGGAAGGCAAGAATGACCAGGTTGAGATCAAGCCGCCGATGTTGCCAAACATCACAACAGTGCCAATCGCCGATGACCTGGCCGTGTCAGAAATTACATTCGCAGAGACATGCGCGTTGCAAAGGGCACCGAATGAGAAGGCACCACATGCAATGATGAAAGTGGCCCCGTAACGAACCATCGGGTCCTCGCTTGCAAGGAACATGATATATCCCGCCATCACCAGCGGCGGAGTCACCACGAAAAAGATTGATCGCTGGTCAAGTCGCCAGCTGAGAAATGGAAACAAGACAGTGAAGAAAGCGCCAACTACATAAGGGGGCACGGTGTGAAGCTGCTGCGATACCACAGTCGCTTTGGGATAGATCGTCTGGACAATTGTTGGCGCAAAAAACCCCAGTCCTTGGACAGTGATGTTGTTGAGGAGGAATATAGCTGCTGTGGGCAGAGTGACTGGGCTAAAGATGCCGCGAAGAGTCTTCGGTAGGTCGATTCGATCTAGTATCTCAGTCGTCCCGACCCGCTCGGACTTGATTCGTGCAATAGCCAGGTCCTTCTCCTCCTGCGACAGCCATTTGGCAGTTTCGGGCCGGTCAGTCATCGTCACGAACGCGACGAGGGCGATTCCGATTGTTATGAGCCCTTCTATGGCGAATAGCATCCGCCAGGTTCGCAGGCTGCCAAAGTGATCCAACTTCAGTATACCGGAGGCCAGAAGACCACCAAAGGCGCCGGCGAGCGGCGCCATCACGATGTACAATGACAGTCGAAAAGCCAGCTGTCAACTGTCAGAATGTTCTGTGCTTCACACATGGGCGACCTCTCCCCTGTCATGAGCCTTACCTCACTGCGGCGGTACCATCGACTCATGTAGTACGCGATCCCAGGTAACAAACCAGCTTCAAACATGCCTAACAAGAAGCGAACACCGCAGGCAGCGTGAATATCCTGGACAAAGGCCGTTGCGACCGAGCAGATGCCAAATCCGAGGGTAAGAGACGGGAGGAACCAGCCAGGTCCGATCCACTTGCACGCGATCTAGATCCCAGCATGATTAGATCACCAACTATATTGATCAATGAGAGCCACTGGAAATGAGGATTCGGGCTCACATTGCTGGGAATCTCAAAGATGATATATGCAATAAAGAAAATGGAAAGAACAATGTTGTAGTCGTAGCCCTTTAGTCCTAGATCTTTACTAAAACCAGCAAGCTTTGCATTGCCTGCGAATTCGCATTCTGGCTGTTAGCGAATTATATCTTCAATCGGTCGTCCCGGGCGGCAGGTCGTCTTTCGATTATAGAGACGTACCAATATTTGCACGATCGATGAAGCAAAAAAGATACATCAGTGCTACTGTCGGCACGATGCATAAATCGATCTTCAATCGAAGGCGCGACTCCGCCACTGGGTCGAATTGTACCAAGGCATGTCCATACTGGTCGGTCGCCAGGTGACCACGCTCTGCGGCATCTTTCGTCCCGTCAGAGACAAAGTCTTGCTTACAATCGGGCACGGCTTTCGCATCCAGAGCAAATTGATGATCGACAATTGATGAGGCCATCGATGAACAGAAATCCTGCAAAGAAAGACAATCAAGATGATAATTGCCCGCCTCGTTGGATGTTGATATTGTTGCTGCGATGTATCCTTCCTTGACGCTAATCTTGATAGCGGAGGAGAAGGGAGACTGAAGAAATTTGCGACGCCGCGGATAAGGTTCTTATCAAATCTGGGGAAATACACCCGAATGTGGAGAAACCGACCGGCCTGTGGAGGAATCAGGGAATCGAACCCCGCTTGGTGAGTGGATTTAATTTATACCATATCAGAAGAATCATCATATCATTTTCGAGGTAGCGCCATTCGGCTCGATCTCAAGTCTGGAGATCATTGTTCCCATGGCGGTTTTCCAACTCCCGCGCGAAGGTTCCGGAGCCAAGGATCATCTGGACGTATCCTCCGAGTGAGTCACTTCAGTAGGTTCGTTCGCATCGATCGACAGTCAGAGAAAGTCAAAAAGAGTTTCGAGTGCCTAGGCTCAAGTGTTTTTGGTTCTTCAGCGGAATGAAAACTACCGTGAAGATGCCGTAGGATGCAAGTCGCTTAGCCAGAGAAGTCCGGATTTGCCGCAGCCAAGAGCGATGGACGCTTGGCCGACACGTAACCGAGGTCAACGTTCAAGTCGCAATCGCGAGTTCAACCTTCATAACCCGGGACTTGTGCCTCCACAAACCGCTTAGAGCGCTGGTCTGGTGGAAGTTCGGAAAGGCCGTGTATCTCTTGGGGGAAAGAGGCGTACTTGGCGGGGTCAAAGAGTTTGAAATGCACATATCACGGGACGAGCATAGCATGTCATCCAATTGCACTTACGAGGGCACCGATCCACTTCCTTACGTTTCAAAAGATATGGCTCTCAACTAAGGGGCTTGGAAGCGAATGAACACGGATGAGGCTAGATTTATTTTTTCTTTGAAAACGCGTTTCATCAGTCATCACTTTGGAATGGATTAGTTGTACGCGTGACATCTTTGGAAGTTTCCCATGAGAACCCATTCAACATTCACGTGACTTGACAGCAACGAGTCGGGAGCCTCGGGACAATATATTGCCGCTCTCACGCTGAGACTTGACTGTTGTCACATATGGCCAGCGGGATTCAGCAACACCACTTGCTTTCATTGGCCCTACTCTCTTTCCTGATCATCATTTCTGGGCGATGATGTACCACCATGTTACGTGGGAAGTTATCTCCGAAGCCTTGTCTTGTCTTTCCTGCATCTTCAGTTATCAAAGTTACTTCCTGTTAATGCACTCGCCTACATCAAGGTGGCAGTGATGTCTGAAATGACAAAAATAAGTAGCGCTCGCCGCAAAACTCCTTTGGTATCCCCAGTAAGCGTATTCAGTCACGGATGGCCAGAGAAGCCGCGAATTGGAAGGATCAAGTATACATTCATCATACAAAGAGAGTGTCGCAAATGGAAGTCAAGGAGCAACTGAGCCTCCATTGGGGTGCGCCACATGCAGTGGCGCGGCGCTGCCACCATACGTGTGGTCACGTGAGAGTCTCGGATATAGACGGATCCGGCGGATATGAGTCGACGATCCACTCGCTGGGACTGTACTAGGTCATCACCAATCAACGCGCGGCCAGCTACAAAGACACGAAGCTCTTCGAGGTCTCGAAGAGCCCAACAACCAAAGAGTTTCGCGTAACTCTACATAGTGGGACTTGACAATCTCTTGTATGATGAATGGTCAAGGTTTTTGTTCAACACTATAACATCGCAATTGTCGTCATCCCCGTGCTCTCCTTACGCCAAGTCCTGAGCGGAGATTTCAGTGTCTCGGAAATGCCTGACGCACTAAAGCCGCCTGCAGGGGCCTGGCGGATTCCCAAGGCATGTCAAGAGTGTCGCAAGCGCAAGATTCGTTGTAATGGGCTGAATCCGTGAGATGTCATCTTTCTACGCTTACTGATGGGACGGTCTTCATGGGCTTGATAATGATCTAATGCTTTATCTATAGGTGCAAGACATGCCAACAAAGAGACCTCTCGTGTATCTACAGGGAAGTGATACGCCAGCGCAAGAGGAAGGCTGATGTCAATCGTCCTCCTCCAGAAGGCGAGAGCAGACAAGCGCTGCGGACCTCTCTCTTAGCGGCACAATCCCAAAAATATGATGGCCCTTCAATGATGGTTCAGTATCCAAATAGCGTTTCGGCAACCCATGTGGCATCCCCATCGTGCAAAATGGAGCTGTACTATGGACCAACTTCCCACTTCTCTCTGATCCAACACGTTTATAGCGACTTGATGCCCAATCCGTCCACCCAAGCTGCCACATCTGGCCAAGTGGAAGAGGCTGGCGCAGGCCTCGACTTGTTCAGCTTCCGACGAATCTTTTTTGGGACGCCAGATTCACACGATCCTAGCAAGCCTTCCGGTGGGATTGACCTGAACATGGCTTTTCTACCTTACAACCTTGCAAACCTCTTCCTTGATCGGTTTCTAGCCCACCTCTATCATGTGATGCCCCATCAGCCGAAATCATACCTGAAGCAGTGTCTGGAGAAGCTGTACGATCAGTCGCTATCCGAGCATCCAGACACATTGACGCGGGCTATAATTTTACTTTCCATGGCTACAGGATCACTAGGTACTGAGCAGTATGCGTGGGGGGATGTGCTATTTGAGCGGGTCAAAGAGTCCTTGGTACCATATGATGATGTCGTCAATCTACAGACCATCCAAATTTCCTTTCTCATGATAAGTCGCTCCCATTACCTTTGCCCACTCGTTCATGGAACCAATCAAGTATGCAGTCTATACGCGAATTACCAGAACGAACAAGGTCGCCCCAACTCGGCATTCTTGCATTTAGGATCCGCCACACGAAAGGCAATCTCAGCTGGCCTTCACAAGAACGTTCCTCCAGGAGATCTACAACGACAGAAGACAATTGAAGAAAGACGCGTCACCTTCTGGTCCCTCTACATTTTCGAAACGTTCGTTGCCAATTCCACTTACCCCTTGAGGCCGCGCGCGTTATATCACATTATTGATAGGCTCCTGTAGATGGTTTTGCTTTCACGTTGGAAGACCCAGCTCGCTAAACATTGAAGAAGTCGCTATTGAATATTCCCAAGAGCCCTTCATACGTCTTCTGACAGAGCTCTGCAAAATAATGTCACGGTCGATCAAGGAAATTTACGGCCAACGCCATGACTCATTGCTACACATGTGGCGAGCTGCCAGATCCATCACTCACGATTTTCGCAGCCTTGAATCTTACATGAAGCAAGCTTTGGGATCGGGTTTTGACGCGACTATCCAGGATGGATCGTTGGGTGTTCGCCAAGCAATTTTCATTAGCCGTAAGGCCTCCCACTTCCGCTGAACTTCGCCACCCATTGACTTGACCCATCCTCAGTTTATCATCACACCCTGCTGTTGACATTTCGTCCATTTTTGATCTTTCGCGGTCACTGGAAGAGAAGCGTCAAGGCATCCACCCAGCCTCTTGACACAGTTACATGCAATAGATCGTTTGAAGTCCCGGCTTGGCTCAACGAAGCCTGCAACCACGCCGTGACAGCCGCAAGCAAGAACATTCATCATCTCTCTGAAGCGTCTCGCAGGAATGAACTAGTGAGGGTATGTAGATGCTGATCATATAAAGCTTGTCACAGGTAGAAATTGACTCTGGCTTCTAGCAACTGAGATACCATGGGTACTTTCTCTCTAGTTCATCGTTCACTCTCATCTATGATTTACTCCATGATTCAAGCACAGCTTCAACTCACTTACCCTGGATCTATAATGCACTGCAAACACTATCCTCAATGCGTGCAGGCGATCCCATCGAAAGTACAATTTCTGCCACCCAAACTGTGTTACGCAAAATCAATCCTTCCTACGAGCTATTCATGTGCGCTAATCAACACACCCCCTTGAACAACGATCCTTCCGCCACGGTATCTGCCGCTCCCGGAAACTCTGGCAGCCAGCCAATTGACTGGCTTTCTGCGAATCCTTTGTCCTTCCAAAGTCCTTTCACCAACAAGAACTCAGAAATCCCCATGCCCCAGTGGAACTCACAGGACCTTGAGGGACCCGAAACGGGACGCTCCGCAGGCTCGACTGAGGACCTTCTTGATTTTACACAGTCTGATATGGGTTGGAACTTGGATTTTTTGACGATGGACCTTGACACATTCTTTTCAACATACGATCATTTGAGTGGCTAATCATTTAATGGCCTGCGAGAATTTATGTATATCGAAATATCGGGTGCTTTTGTGGTCATGAGACCTTTCCATATCGGCGTCGAACAGGTCACTAGGCCATTATCAGCTTCACTCTAGCCATGTGCTGCTAAAACCGCCTGGTTTGCGAGGCGGCTATGCTTCGTCTGCTTCCAAATAGGAAGTAACTACAATAAAGGCTGCTAAGAGACACTTTTTACTGGAAATTCTGCTCATCCCGGAAGTCCGACGAGCGGCACGGCAAATTCTTGAATGCCTCAAGAACGTGCGTCTTCTAGCTGAAAATTTTATGTATCATCTCAGGTCTAATTAGCTTGCCAACAAGTACATTAAGTCCGAATTAGATTTCCGAGTCAAGGCTGGTACGATCTACACAGCTATGCCTGCCTACGTAGGTGCCATAACCAACACATTCAGTTGAGATATATATGTACTCGTGCTGGCACCTTAGCAAGAATGGACCCAAAACAATGATATGCCAAACGCCTTGAGAAGATGGCCGTACAATACTGCACTTTAACAGACACGTGAGACACTTACACGTTGAACAAAATTGGAATTGTCGGATCTGACATCTCCTGTAATTCCGTAGTGCGACGTTCGAACTAAATCGGAGAAATCACCCACTGCGAGCGCTCATTTGTGGAAGGAGCATTTGTTGCGGCGAGTTAATTCCGCTTCGGCTCCACCTTTCGGTTATACGGATTTGCAGTCGGATGTATGTGTAAATAGGAGACCCGTTTTGTGTCATGGTCCGACGAAAGGATGGGATACATAAATTGAAGGGGTCTGTTCGATCTCCATAGCTCCAACAGCATGATAGCCTTCGAAAACTATCATTCCTGCATACGACTTCTCGAGCAGTCACTCATTTAAACAAGCCGTCAAAAGCGCAATCATCAACTGTTTTCCGGAATGCATACTTCATCTTCAGGAACAGCGACCCCCATTGATTTGGAAAATGCTGAGCCAGAAGGATATATACGCAAGCATTTGACAGTGACTTTCCGGGATCTTAATGTCCGAGTGAACGCATCCAATGCAGCTCTGGGCAGTACGCTCTTGTCTGTTGTGGACCCTCGCCAGCTTTGCAACATATTTGCGCGCAAGCAGCAACCTATGCGGGTAGGATCAACCTCATTAGCCAGATATACACGCTCGCAGTACAAGCTGACAACGGCAGACCATTCTCAAAGATGTTTCTGGTCAGGTGAAGCCGGGGGAAATGGTAAGTACTCTCGTTCAAACCAGGCGATATATTATTTAGACGGACTGCAATACTTACAAAGAACCCAGCTTCTCGTTCTTGGCCGCCCAGGCTCAGGATGTACATCACTCTTGCAGATATTGTCTAATCACTGGGAACAATTCAGCGAGGTCGAAGGGGACCTTAGGCTCGGGAGTATGGACCACAAAGCTGCGAAGCGATTTCGTCAGCAGATTATGTTCAACAACGAGGGTAAAACATGACATGGATTACACAGATTTCCCATTTTCATTCATACTGATGATTCTTTAGATGATCTACACTTTCCCACGCTTTCTGTTAATCGCACGTTGAAATTCGCTCTACGCAATAAGGTCCCCAACAAAAGACCGACGGGGTTGGCCACTCACGGAGACTTCATCATTGACAAACGCGACAACATTCTCAAATCTCTTGGCATCGCCCACACAAAGAAAACAAGAGTTGGCAATGAATACATTCGTGGTGTATCTGGCGGCGAGCGGAAACGAGTCTCACTAGCGGAGGTGATGGCGGGACAGGTAAACTGTTTCTGCAACCCCTCCGACACCAATTATCCTGGCTGACATGGCTGTGAACAGAGTCCCGTTCAAATGTGGGATAACCCGACGCGTGGTCTTGACTCTAAGGCGGCGCTGGAGTTCGCGCGGCTTTTACGAAAAGAGGCAGACGAGAATCGAAAGACCATCGTCACGACAACATACCAAGCCGGGAATGGCGTTTTTGATTCCTTTGACAAAGTCTTGGTGCTGGCTGAAGGCCGGGTTATTTACTATGGCCCACGCCTGTTAGCAAAGGACTATTTTGAGTCTCTGGGCTTCGTGTGTCCCAAAGGCGCGAATGTGGCGGACTATCTCACATCTGTCACTGTGCTGACGGAGAGGATGGTCCGTTCTGGCTGGGACGATCGGGTTCCCAATACCGCAGAGGATTTTGAGTCAAGATATCGGGAGAGTGATATCTACCATGGACAAATGGGCTCTATCTACCCTCCGGAGAAGCTGAGTCATGAGACCGATGACATTGATCTTGCTGTTAGAAGCGAACAGCGGAAGCAGCATTTTCCCCGCAAGCGAGGTGTCTACACCGCAGGACTATGGGATCAAGTTCGCTCTTGCACATTGCGACAATTTCAAATTATGTGGGGTGACAAGTTCTCCCTCTTCGTCAGGATTTTCTCCGCCATCATCCAAGCATTGGTTTGCGGGTCTCTCTTCTATGATCTACCTAACGACAGTAGTTCTATTTTCACAAGACCCGGTGTCCTTTTCTTTCCGGTCATCTACTTTCTCCTGGAGTCAATGTCGGAAACCACAGCCTCTTTCATGGGTCGTCCAATTCTCTCTCGCCAGAAACGATTCGGATTTTATCGCCCAACGGCCTTTTGCATCGCAAACGCCATAACCGATGTTCCAGTTGTGATGATCCAAGTTACTTTTTTCTCGCTGGTGCTGTACTTCATGGCAGCTTTGCAAATGGATGCAGGTCGGTTCTTCACCTACTGGATAATTGTCATTAGCCAGACTCTCTGTTTCATTCAGCTTTTCCGATCCGTGGGCGCTCTTTGCTCGAGATTTGGGGTTGCCGCCGAGCTTTGCGGACTTTTATCTACGGTTTTCTTCGTCTATGGAGGCATGTCACAACAAATTCCACATCAATTCACTGTGAGACTAATGAAAATCCACAGGCTACCTCGTCCCTTTTTATAAAATGCGAGTTTGGTTCCGCTGGATTTTTTACCTAAATCCTGGCGCATATGCGTTCGAGGCCTTGATGGCCAACGAATTTGTCGGCAGAGAACTTGTGTGCAAAGAGCCATACTACATCCCGTACGGTGCCGGGTATCCAGATGGACCATCTCCTCATCGAGCTTGTTCGGTAGCTGGGAGTAACGCCCAAGGCATAATTGATGGCGCCGCATACATTCGTGAACAATACAATTTCTCCCAAGGTCATATATGGCGGAGCTTTGGCATTATTCTCGGTTTTTGGTTCTTCTTTATAGTACTGACCTCCTTGGGCTTTGAAATCAAGAAAGGCCAGAGCGGCTCCTCGATGCTCCTATACAAGCGTGGAAGCGAAACGAATGGGAGCATTCCTGTCAAGACAGAAAAAGCGGCGAATGATTCCCATGAAGCTGCTACTTCAAGTGCACCAAAGCAATCGACATTCACCTGGCATGACCTCGACTATCACGTGGCCTTTAACGGGGAAAAAAAACAGCTCTTGAGTAAGGTTTTCGGTTTCGTGAAACCTGGAAATCTTGTTGCGTTGATGGGAGCCTCCGGTGCGGGTAAAACAACGTCAGTGAATTTGATGGCCAATTGAAGATTTAATTTGCTTACACAGTTCAATTCTAGTCTACTTGACGTCCTGGCCCAGCGGAAAGACTCTGGCGAAGTGCATGGTTCTATCCTCATTGACGGTCGACCTCAAGGCATCAGCTTCCAGAGAACAACTGGATACTGTGAACAATTAGACGTGCACGAGCCTACAGCAACTGTTCGGGAAGCTCTGGTTTTCTCGGCTCTTCTACGACAACCTGCCTCTGCTTCTCGCGAGGAAAAGCTTGCATATGTTAATCACATCATCGATCTATTGGAACTTGGGGACATTGAAAACGCGCTCATTGGAGGTAAGAGTCCTGGGGCTTACTGTCGTACGGACCAAATGTCGAAAAGAAACTAACTTCAAAAGTGCCTGGGGCGGGGTTGAGCATCGAACAGCGAAAGCGGGTGACTTTGGGCGTGGAACTTGTAGCAAAGCCCTCTCTGCTTTTCTTGGATGAGCCCACTTCTGGTCTTGATGGACAAAGCGCCTTTAATATCATACGATTTCTCCGGAAATTAGTGGATGGCGGTCAGGCCGTGCTGGTGAGTGATTTTAATCATGAAGTTCGCTCTCCAAGTGCTGATTGAATCCAGTGCACAATCCATCAACCCTCTGCGGTTCTTTTTGACGCTTTCGACGGTCTCTTGCTTCTTGCGAGAGGTGGAAAAATGACATACTTTGGAGAGAGTGAGTTCGAACCGAAATATGGAAGCCAGAGTCAACCACCAGCTCACTGATTGTTTGAACCTTAGCTGGCAATGAATCCAGCAAGATTCTCGGTTACTTTGCTCGTAATGGTGCACCATGTCCCGCCGGTGCCAACCCAGCCGAGTTTATCATCGACATTGTTCAAGGCGGCAACCAGTCTGAGAAGACCGACTGGGTGGAGACCTGGAATCAATCCCAGGAACGGAAAATGGCCCTCGCCGAACTTGAGGCCCTTAACAAAGCTGGATTGAAGGACTCCTCTTACGTGGAAGATACTGCACCATTTGCCACGAGTCATTGGTTCCAGTTCAAGATGACTACCACCCGTCTCAGCCTCAAGATCTGGCGATCTCCGGTATGCTCTCGTCTTGCTGATAACTTTACTCAACTCACATCAGGCTAATCTTGGATATCAGGACTACATGTGGAACAAGCTGATTCTCCATATTTTTGCTGCCTTGTTCAGTGGCTTCACGTTTTGGAAACTTGGCGACGGAACATTTTCCCTTCAACTGCGACTGTTTGCCGTTTTCAATTTCATTTTCGTTGCGCCGGGTTGTATCAATCAGATGCAGCCATTCTTCTTGGCGAACAGAGACATTTTCGAAACGCGCGAGAAAAAAGTAAGTCGACAGGCGGATGGCTGATTTTCATCCAGCTGGAAAACAACTTCGAAGGTCACTGACCTTCGGCTCCAGTCTAAAACTTATCACTGGATCGCATTTATCGGTGCTCAAACAGTGGCTGAAATCCCCTACCTGATTGTCTGTGCCACATTGTATTTTGTCTGCTTCTACTTCACAGCTGGCTTGCCTATCAAAGCCAGTATATCTGGCCACTTCTATCTGCAGATGATCTGTAAGACCGCGCCATTTGTCTCATTTTCTGTCTCAAATAGTGCTAACGCCCTGTTCAGTCTACGAATTTCTGTACACCTCCATCGGCCAGGCCATTGCAGCATACGCCCCCAACGAATACTTCGCGGCTGTTATGAACCCAGTTCTACTCGGAGCAGGATTGGTTAGCTTCTGCGGCGTGGTGGTTCCGTACAGCCAAATGCAGCCATTTTGGCGTTACTGGATGTACTATCTGGACCCCTTCACCTACCTTGTTGGTGGTCTGCTCGGCGAGATTCTGTGGGACGTCAAAGTTGAATGCGAACCTTCAGAATACGTCACTTTCAGCGCGCCCTCCGGTCAAACATGTGGCGAGTATATGGCCGACTTTCTATCCTCCCAGCCAGGTTACGTTCTCGACTCAAACTCCAGCACTTGCTCGTTCTGTCAGTACGCTACCGGTGCGGAATATGCGCAAACCTTCAATCTACAGGCAAGGTATTATTCGTGGAGAGATGTAAGTAACTGCTCGGAGACGCTCAGCAGGCTTGATAACTAACGTCTTGATCTAGACTGCAATCACTGCGCTATTTTGTATTTCTTCCTATGCTCTTGTCTTCCTCATGATGAAGCTACGCAGCAAGAAAACTAAAAGCGCACGGTCGGAATAGAAGGAGAAGACATAGATTAAAAGCTACCCTTACGTACATAGTGCTAAAGAAACATCCCAATGCATTGTTCATACCGCAGATCTCTCGTAGTGCATTCTTCATTCTTGCCGTAGGTTTCAGAATCCGTGATCCAGAAAGCGCACAATCTTGCAATGATCCGACATACTCCACGTTGTGGACTGGGCCTACCAGGTTTTTATTCGCTCGGTTGGCCCAAGTCTTCGAAGGCAGAGCTTAGAAAGTAGCTGCTGCAAGGTTGGAGGTAAAGTGTTCATCATTAAAAGGCACGTTTGCCTTCCCAAAGTCCGTAGAGTCCAGCGCTTTGCGAGCGGCCGCCGGCAGCGATTCCCACGCAATCAGTGGCTGCTTGCCTCCTTCTTTGCTAGTCAAGCCGCATTGGTGGTCGAGGGGCCAGCTGCTGGAGTACTTAATCAATGGCGTGGTGCCGCTGAGAGTGAACCCATCCTTGGAACAGTCCCAACCACCGTGGGCGGAAGGACAAACAGCAAGAATATTTCGGGCAGAGGTGCCTGAAGATTCAGATAGCCAAACAATAACCCCCTCCCAGTCATGACGGTGTCCTATGCCTGAGGATGGCTCGTCCTTGGGCATGTACCACGAATACATCACTGCAAAGTGCTTCCCAGAGCGGGCACTGCGAACGTAAATCTGGCCCTCACTGCTGCTGCATTTGCCATTGGAAGCCCCGGTAGGCTTTAAGCCGCCACTGAATTGACGACCCGGTCAGCTTCGGTCGCCTGGCCTTTTGAAAGGATCGCCATCACTTACTTGGTATTACCCTTCGAGTCCACTGCGGGGAATGGAACACAGCCATTCTCAACGTAAAGGGCGGGTTGGTAGGCGAGGTACACTTTGCCAGTTGTGCCCGAGGGCACGGTTTGAGGAAATCCGTCTATGATATAGAGCTTATTTAGCCTATTGCTCGACTTTGAGAAGCAGAGAATGCCCAGAAGAGCACTTTTCTTGCACTCAAACACGAAGACGGCCAACCTACCGATCTTGTCGTTTCCGACCGTTCCCCGACTGACGAGCTCGGGGGTTGGGCTCGCCGCCGCGCAGGAAACGAGGGCCAACGGGTAGAACAAGCGAGAGAAAATCATGGCTGGAAGTGTTGTTTGAGACGAAGAACCGCTTTAGAGAAAGGATTGTCAAGGTAAAGAAATGCTTGAGATTGTTTGATCTTTGTTAGTATTTTGAAAGGGTCTCTCAAGTCCTTCTTATACCTGGTCACACACTATCCTCCAATCTCCAACAGCTGAAGCATTGGACGCAACGCGCTGTGGCGAAAATCGTGTCCCATCCAAAGATCGCCAAACACTTCGAAAGGACCCCAAATCGGTCTGGGGGCTGACAGAGAAACGAACCTCCTTCCTGAAAGATTTTCTCAATCTCATATTTGTTGATTCGTCTCCGAAAGAGTCTTCATGGCCCGAAATTGTGGGGAGCGACAGAGAAAGAGGGCGATATCGAGCTCTCGGTCTGGTTGTGCTGCATCCGCTGGTGGAGAAGATCTTCCAGTCTTGGATCAGTCCTCTTCCATAGGGCTGTATCACAGGTACCACGCGCGATTAAGCTTGTGGACATCACTGTTATGAAGATGGTGGGGTCTGAACTATCGCTCAGGTACTTCCTGTGCTCTCACGTGCCCAAATTAGGTACAATTGCAGAATTGACATGATGTTCACCAACTACGACAAGCAGCGAAGAATAGCCCCGGTTTTCTTTCTAACAATCCCTTGCAGCCTGATATCGGCATATTTCTGAGTGTCTGTCCAGGGAACGAACCGGCAGACGAGCTGGCGAGGAGAGAAGCGGGGACCGCCTCGTCATCGGACCCCAACATTGTTCTTGCCACCTGCACGGGCGAAGGCCGTGGCGCGGGAGGCCTTACAAAAGATATAGAATCTGGTCTGATTGGAGTCTGGGCATCAATGGAAATCTGCTCCGCAGTGTCTTCCTCCAACCCATGAAGGCAGCTTTTATTCGCCCACGAGAAACTCAAGAGGGCGGAAATCGCAATGCGTATGCAGACACAGATGGAAAAGAGTGCCTCCCTAGTGTACCTTTCTACGATCTGACAAAAGAGAGAGGAGCGACTGGAGGAGGACTACACGAGGGGCTATCTTAGTGTAAGCTATATTCTACGCTATTGCCCAGAGTAGACAGGCCTTCCATAAGGAACTCCTGGCCAATACGCCCGGGGAGCCTTTTAATCCTGGGGGTGCAATTTATACAACGAGAACGGTAGGGTCTGGAGGGCGCACTAGGTCCCTTCAAGGTTGGCTAATTTCAGGTTGTTGCGACCACCACGCGGGTGTGAACTTACCACCCGCAGCTGCTTTCGAGTGCTAGTGGGCCTCTTTTCTTGTAAACATTGACTGGTTCTATAATACTACGTAGTATTTTCGGGGGGCCCACCCAAAAGACCCACGGGGCGGTACGGCCTAGGAACTGAACACGCAAAAGGTAGGATTGGACAGCTATCGATATGTTGAACGTTTGAACATCCTATTTATAGTAGCGCAGATCCACTGAAAAACTGAATCCTAGTTGCGGACTTCTGGCACTTTGACGAACTTGATGGGCCATCATGAGTGTCAACATTGAGAGATTGGTCATATCGGATCGAGAACTACAGACAAGTCACTGACATCATGGTCATCACAGAGTTGTTCTCATGTGCATGCGATATTTGTAGATGACCGACCGATATTCAAAGTCACCTCCAACTCTTCTCTGCAATGAGCCCAAAAAGTCTTCTAAGTAGTCGGGACACATTGAGCGTAGTAAGGGTTGTAGGAAGTACATGTCGCCTTGGCTGCACATGCAGTAGGACCAGACCAGCTGAAGCCACCGCACTGACCGTACACTGTCTGAGTACCCCCGGAGCCAGAGCCTGATCCTGAGGATGTGGTGGTTCTTGGAGCAGCAGTTGTGGTGGTCTTGGTGATCAAGGTAGTTGATGATGTCGTGGTACTCGATTGCCCAGACCCGGGACCAGCGCCACCTGCGGTTGTGGTAGGGGCAGCACCAGACCCGGTCACAGGTGTGCCAGAGGCTGTGATGGCCGAGGTCGCTTGGGCGATAGAAACAGCACCAGTGTACGGAGCAGGTCCAGGGATGGCGTAGCTTGCCAGGGATTGGTAGATATTCACCAGTATGCCAGGGTCAGTGGCACGGTACAGCTCCGTACCTAGGACGCCTGAGGGCTTGTCTGAGCCGGACCCAGTCACTTGCAAATTGAAGCATTGGGGATAGTTTTGAGCGCCATCTTCACTGCCTGCACTGTGTAAGGCGATGAGCTCATGTCTGAGAACGTAATTTCCCGGTGCAAGTTTGGGGGGAATCTCCACCATCCAACTGTTGCCGTTGGCAATCATCTGGTCGTCGCCCCAAGTGCCGGGAGGCGTACTATCGTCAACGAGACCCACTCCGTCAATTTTGAAGAATTTCAAGGTTGTCTTGTCCACTGTTTCACAAGAGCCACCGCAGTCTGCAAGATAAGTGATCACAGGTCCGTGATGGGTCTCTGGCCAAGTGGTCCACTGAAGGTTGATCTTATCTCCTGCAGCGACAACGACGTGACCCTTCGCATTCTTCGCATCCTGGTGGCAAATGATATCCGGCGAGCCAAAGTTGGCTATAAAACAATCGATCAGTTCTATGCCCAATCACTCAAAGACCGTCGATGTCTGGTTGCTCGGCTAATTATGAAGACCCGGGCCATGAAAGAGCCAAGAGGCTCAACTTCAAACTATGACTATCGCAATGAGGTGAACTTGATTGAAAGATTCCACTTACAGGGCGTGACGAAACCATTCCCCGTATTCGGGGTACCCCAAGCGGCAACGACTGGTGGGTTCGACAGGTACGGGAATGAGCCGATGTCCCATCCTTGGTAGGATACTCCGTTGACGACTATGTTGGAGACATGGCCGTGGCCGGCTACTAGCTCAGCCAGCAGTATCGTTGCCAGTGCTTTGAACATAGCGAAGTAGAATCGTAGTGAATGGACCGAAGGTAGCCTTTCGCTGCTTGCTCACAAAAGCTCAGGCTGGTGAAGAGCAGCGAATGCAGCCACTCTTATAAATTCTGACGGGCTTTTGCCCAGACTTTCTCAGCTTTTGACTGCATAATTTGATAGCCAAACCTGGCTTTGCCGGCTCTACGAGTACGAAGCAAGTATCTGATTGGGATTATGCTTCCGTGAAACAGGCAGTGTGGTATCAGATCTGAACGTCATTGGCGCAGGGATCGTACATTCATACGATAAACCCTGGTTTTCAGGTTCCGGCACGAAGCGCTAGACTGCTTCTCCAGGCGCTAACTCCGTGTCGAGGTAGGAATCGACCCGATGCATCAGAATTTGGGAATTGGCACGTAGGAAAAACTTCAGACGTGGGATGTTTCAAACCGGTCAGGGGCCACTTCAAAGCCGGTAAAATGGAGCTCTAGTAGGACGGAGAACTTGAACACGTCTCTTAAAATCGGGCCCCCTTTTCTGATCGTTTGGCAACTCGCGACTTCGGGTGATGAAGAAGTGAGTTTATTGGCCGAGCGGACCTGAATTCACTCCAGACATGAGTCGTCAAACTTTCCCACAAGTCCGTCGTGCTCGTCACCTCAGTCGGGTGATGGTTCGAAGAGTGGAGATCTGACCTGTCATTGCACAAGTACTCTCTCAAGTCCCAGTCCGATGCAGCCTCATGAAGACTAGTGTGTCGACGTCCGCAGTGAGTTCGGTATTGGAACGATAGTAGAATGGGATGTGCTGACGTTAGCAGGTCCTGGAGAATGTAAGCGTCAACAAACTGGGCTGAAGAAACCCCGGAAATGTGGAGTCAGCCAAGGCTCTTTTCGTAGCATCAACGGGGAAATCTCCGTCTTGATCTCGATTCATTGATTACCCGAATCACACTAGACCTGCATCAGTGCTGCAGTAGTGGCACATGGTCCTGTACCCCGCATTCGTTTGGCAGAAGTTGAAGGAAGCGATCTAGGCAAAACGGCAGTTGTTTCACCTCATCCGCCCCAGACGGCGATTGTGTGTGTGCGCTACATAGCTAGGATCGGTTTCTTTGGCTATGCGTTGAAAAGTCATTTTCAGGTATGTTTTTCCCGACATAACTGACCTCCTTCTCTTTTGTGGACTCGGGTGATGTTCTTGGTGATTATGGGCGGAATCTTCTTTATGACACGATTGGCTTGAATTTTTAGCGCTCTTCTGGGAAATTACTTTGAATGGAAGGTGAACATGGTTAGTGCTAGATCAACTGTAGATAAGATACACATAGAAAGTCAACCCCTGCTTTAACATGATCAGTCAAGCCCTCGCGCACATAACCGGTTGGTCCCTCGATCACGAGACGAAGCAATATCCTGCAGAACACAAATGATGATAATTAGAAACTGGTATTCATTTGAATCATGTAGAAGATGTTAGAACTATGCGCAGTATAAAAGTGTGGCATCTCACTATTTAACGAAAATTTAATGGCACAGACACGGAATAATCCTTGTTCATTAACGTTCAGGTAGATTTCAAGTCCCACCGCAGGATAGATGAGCATCGGAGGAGCTTTCGATGGCCTGGAAAAGGGAAGTTCGCAGCGGCTGATGCAAATAGAAAAGATTTAAATCATCTTATCCATTCAATCTTTGACAAAGACTTTAGTTTTCCATCTTCTAAAGAATTTTCGTCGTCGTTGGCTCAATTACCAGAACAGCAGTTCACCACTGCAGCCATGGGGGTTCCCACGGTAGTCATCAGACTCACACCATCCCGAGCATGGAAAGGTGGAAGACATGGCGCGCTGAGTACACATATTAACAAAATTCCAAGAAAGTGTTTCCTGGCGCGCGACGCGACTAGCCAACACCTCTCCAAAATTTCCGTTCGCCACTACAACGGCAAGAAGACCGCACTTTTTCTCTCATATATATTTGTCCTCTAGGTTTCCGCCCAGCGAAGTTTCGCTAGAGTTAAGAAAAATCATGTGGCCGGATTTCACTTTGCCACAGCCAATGAAGCCATTCATTCGCAAGAACGCCCTCAACACAACATCTCTGCCCGGGTAGCTACGACGGAGAATATGGGACTTGGTGCCTCTTTTGATCTGCAGTAATAAGTCTTATCATCCTGGAGGCTGCTGTTTCTACCACACACCAAAGAATTAACGACATTGCCAATGCCTCTGTTCATGAATGACCTCAGGCAGATTGAAATAGGTACATGAAAAAGCAATCACTCTAGCTCAAAAGGGCTCACGAGACCATTTTGGGGTCTTGCAGGTGAACTGACATAAACGAATGGGCCATGTTGCGGGGCGCCGAAATTTCTCCTCCGGCTTCTAGGGACCACCTCACTATCCAGCTCATGCCAGGTGTCACGCTTCCCAGCTCCCAACTCCAAGGGCCAAAACTCTCGTTGGTATCTTGGCGAGGTATGGGCTGGGCTAAGATTTCTCGGTGGTACCCGAACTGCCGCAGATTTGGCTTTACGCCGACGACGGAGGTAAAACCAGCCGATCAGAATAATACTGACAAGGGCGACAGCGCCTCCGCCGGCCCCAATGCCCACAATTGCACTAGTTGGGAGAGCAAAAGTGCTTCTTTCTTTGGGAAAAATTGTTGGAGAAGTTGATGGGATCGCTTCGGTGCCATTCAGTGAGTCTGGAGATGGGAGAGGAGTCCAAAAAGACGCCCAGGTCGCTTCCCAGCTGTCTTTGGTGCCCGTTATTACCGTCTTGTCTGGTTCTATATCAACAACATTCCTGAGGAAGCTGCTATCGGGTCCGGGAGCTTGGGCAAGAAACCAAGATTTTTGTAGCCAGTGCACTCCATAGAAAGTGGCTTGGAGAAAAGCCCGTCCCAAGACAGGCTTACCATCGGTGGGCATGAGAGGAAAGTAAGGTGTCTCCACTTCCGTCAGTGGGGCTGTGAGAGTGAGGTTCAGGAGAGCAAATGCAATCTTTATTGTCAATTTCTCCGTGTTCAGCCCATTCTTGACAAATGTGAGAGCCAGATAGCTTGGAGAGGTGATGATCTTCGAGTGGTTCTCGTTATTCGTGTCCCAAATGTACAGGCCAAGGTCTTTGTGATATGTCACAGGCAAATTGGCCACAATCAAATCGCGTGTGCTCCGAGGCAGATAGATATACGGGTTTGTCGCGTCAACATCGACAATTGTGTCAGAAGACAAAGAAGAATTCGATTTGGCGATCAAGCCGGTAATGTTAGAAGTGCCCCACACAGAGCCTCCCTCAACAACCCCTATACCAATGTCAAGTAGTACGATTGGCAGCACTTCGTTGTCTATTGGCTGCACAGATACCTCACCGATGGCTCGGTTTTGGTCATAGCCGCCAAGATACAAAGAGCCAGGGATGTGGAGGCTTGGAGACCCAATGTGCATTCCAAACGAGTAGGACGGTATTTCACCTTGCTCGTAGATTGCACCAGGGACAGAGGTACCATTCACGGCTGGCCCCATATAATTAGAAAATGTCTGGTTGATGTCTGGTGCCCCCAAAGAGAGAAGTCCCACCTCCAAAGGATACGATTTCCCGCTAGGGTAAGTCAGATAACCTTGCTCAAGAGCGACAATGTTCGAGTTCGAGGTTTGTAGTCCGCCAATGTTGACGGTTTCCAGAGCGCGATAGGTAAAGGCTCTGAGAGGCACCGCGTCGCTCACGCCCCATTGGAAGTTTGTCCAAGCCATGCGAGGCTCGAGAGTGACAGATTTATTGTCCCAAGTATAAGAGCCACGTGGGGTGAACACACCAGCATCTTCTGCATAGCAGTAAGATGATAAGGTGGTATTCTTGCATATCGTGTCTAACAGCACGTAGCTCGTCCATACGGATCCAGGGTACAAAGCAAGCTCTGCCTCGTGCGTGCCTAGGTATACTGTGACAGCATTCCATGGCCCATCAGGCCCAAAGCTCGAACTTGACCAGGTCATGGCCTTTGGAATCTTTGCGGAGGCATGCTTCAAGAGCAGTAACCAGAACCACACAGTCGAAAATACAGTCAAGTAGTTCATCCCTAAGTAAAGCGAGGTTGTCAACATCTGGATAGCGAGACAGAACGAATCTCTAGTATTCGTTGCGCGAAAAAGCCAAAATTCAAACACGACCTACTTCCTCACATAAAAATCGTCTGGAAATGAACACCACTAGGGACAAATGGAAGGGTGCACTTCAATATCTCGCACAGCTCAGGAGACGCTCGATGGACGGAAACAATGAGTCGCAATGTCAAGAGTCTCGCATATGTGGATATGCGCCCCAGAGATGAATATGGAAAGGAAAGACAGTCTGGTTAATTCAGGAGCGATAGGTTCTGGTTCAATTAGTAGAATATGGTCGCTCAGCCCCAGTCATTGACTTTGATTGAAAGTGCGAGGAGCCGGGGTTCCGTGGTAGATCGGCTAGGGGTGAAGGCATATGTGCATGTTGAGTTATCAAATCCCACTATCACTGCCTTGCGTATTATTCGAGCCTGGAGGATAAACTAGTCTGAAATTTTTTGACGCCAGCTCGCATGTGCGCGAGTACTTGTTAACTGAGTGCGATTTAAGCGCCCGAATTCCTGCCGCTTTTTGCGAAGGGAGTCGATCATGGACCAGGTCCAAGCAGACGGGTGCTTTCGCCTCTGGGACTAGAGTGCAATTGCTAACCTCCACCTGTCTTCCGTGGGAATATGTTACCTGTGACCATACACGTCAAAATTGAACAAGCAAGGTACTTCAGCCTCTACGTAATTCAAAAGGTCATTGCTTTGGGCATCTTTCGTTGCCTCCCTGTTTGGTCACTTTTAGGATTCCAATGCACTGCCAAGTCGCGGGCGCACTTACAAAGGATATGCTAATGGGATCAAGTAGGGTCTAGATAAAGCTGGACTGGCACATATCGAACCGAGGTCTCTGGTCGCAATAATAAAAATGGTACCGGCAGTTTCCAAGTAGGCTCTGGGCATGTAAATCTCATCCACCACGATCTGTGATTTAGAAAGTGACATACTGATCTCTTCCTGGCGTGGCGGGTATTTCGGAACAGGCCTCGTGCTTCGTTTTAGCGCTGGACTGCCAGCGCTAGCGAGGGCTCCCTGTTTCGACTAATGCAAATCGTCAGCACAAATCACGCCCCTCGACTCCTGTGATTCGTTAGTCGTGCACGGAGCATATTACTTTTGCGCGTTATAGGCGCCGCCCTCGCACTGCCAAATTTCTTAGGCATCAACTACTTTGCCACGATTTTTTTTGGAGCGGTTCAAGCCCATTTGCGATGATGAAGACCAAATCTAGCCAATCGTTATCATGACCCCATCTCGGCGCCATCGCATCTCTTCATCTTGTTTTCTCGGCCACCTTTGACTTTTCTTTGCGCCCAGGAAGTTGAGAGACGCGGAAAGTCGCCTTTGCTCATTGTTGTTGACCATCTTTCTCGCCGTCCGGTAATTCACCGCTGTCTTCCCTTCATTTTGAAATCGCAGGGGAATGTTCAAAAAGCTACAGCATGCCCGTACGGTGACTACACAGACAGGGGATTTCTCGACACCAGAAAAAGCCTTTTGAATCAACAATCGACCAGAATCAAGCGTTCACCACTATGGACCCCAGTTTCCTCTACTTTACCTCGGCCGTTGGTACCGTCTTGAATGAGTATACGAGAAGGGTTCTACATTGGAGTCATGACATCCGTGTCGAGTGCCTCTCCTGGACGATCTTACTGGTCATGCTGAGATGCAAACACAAGCTGTCGAGTCTTTCAGCGAAGCAGATAAAAGATGAACGTATGCCAAGAGTACATCCAACAGAGGTCACTGAAATCAGTCAGATACTTTGGGTCGCCTCACTTTTGATTGCATTCACAAGAGTGATGGATGCGTTCTATAACATGACGAATGCCCTGGTACGCTGTTCTCACCTTCATCTGTCACAGAAATTGAGGTCTAAGACAGAAACTCATTTGTCTTCTTTTCGCAGCCCTGGACGCTGTTCTTAGGTTTCACCGCACTCTTTTATCGAGACTCAAAAACACCGTGTCTGCCGGATCCAACTGGCCACAACCGTCTACCGCGATTGTGGCCGAGACTTCAGTCTTTGATGTCTTATGTCACTTTAGGATCGCTGGGAGCTCTGTCACTCTGCCTTATTTCAGGGGCCTTGCATGCAGTCCCTGCTTGGATTTTGACTGCATTTGTCTTGGCAAGATGCGCAAGCTTTCTGCTACTTCACACGTGCCGAGAAAATGTCGCGCAGTCATCACTCCTCGAAATAGCAGACGCTGTTGTTTTTCGAGTCTCTACTATTCTCGTCGCGGTCTTTCTTGTGTGTCCTCCTTCCACCACTCTAGTGTGGCAAATGGGAGTGCAAGCTTTGTGCAACTCAGCAGAGATAGCGGCCACCCTTTATCTGGTTCGTTTGCAACGTGCCTCTTCGACTACTTTGGTAAATACCGACAAGATTGGCTGACACTTTCTTTCCTAGATATTAAGTGGTCTTACTCTTCCGGCTCTCACCATTCGCTCTTATTCTGCGACTGCCATTCAAGCTCTCCAAGGGTGTACATCTAGTGAGGGTCTTGTCTTGTCTTCGGTCTCAGCCTTATCGTTGAAAATTGGAATCGATCATGTTTCACAATCATCGACAAACCGAAAACTGTTTAATCTAATGCTTCTTCCTTTTTTTGCGCTGTTAAGCGTAGATCCGACAATCTGCAACATGACTTCATCGCTGTCAAATTCGGATTTTTGGCAGGGCGAGTCCGCCAAGTTACAAGTCAGATTGGACCCTTCAATCCACCCAATTCATCATCTTGCCACAAAAGCAGAAAATGATTTTAATGCGACGATACGAAGACAATCTCAGACTTTGGCCGCGTGCTGTATTGAATACGAACGGAGATATGGGCGGAAGCCGCCTTTGCACTTCGACAAATGGTTCTATGCAGCCCAAAAACAAGGATTCGTGTTGATGGACGAGTTTGACACCATGATGTCAGCGATGGAGCCGCTTTGGGGTGTTGCGCCAGCCGATATTCGAGCTCGCGTAGAAAGCATCCACGCTGCTAGTAAAAATGATGAGGTTTATATGTTCAAAGTGCGCCAAGGCGACAAGCCCTTGTTCATCAATCCGAGGTATTGGATGAGCTTCACTTTTGATTCTTGGTTTGATTCTGAGGTTCTTCAAACCCTGCCCAACATGACCATAGCGATGAACACGATGGATGAGCCAAAAGTAGTTGTTCCGCATGATCGGCTTTCTCATGCCTTGCACCTTGCTCAGACCCCACACAGGGAACCGGTGCCACCTTCACAACGGCCCAACATGGCCCAGCATGTCGATGTCCTGGATATCGGCAGACAGAATACCTGGGATACATTATCATTATCCTGTGCCCCTGCTACTGCTGCTCGGGATCTTTCTGTGCTTTCCTCGGGCTCTCCATTTCTGACTGAGATGGGATTTATATCCAATGTCACACTAAGTAAAGATGTGTGTCAATTTCCGGAACTCCATAAAATCCACGCTGGACTACGCCACCCATCAACAATGACAATCACCCACTCCTTGGTTCCGGTTTTCTCACAGGCGAAACCATCATGCTTCAATGATCTACTTTATCCGAGTCCATTCTATGCCGAAAAGCTGCGATTGGGAGAGTACAAAGAAGACCAGGATGTTGACTGGGAAGAAAAAGAGAATATCGTCTATTGGACCGGGTCCAACACAGGGGGTCGATCAACCGCTGACAACTGGCGCGACTTCCAGCGCCAACGTTTGGCCTTGATGACTATGAATGAAAGTTTACCGGTCAATTTATTACGTCAGGAGCGGCGACTGACTGCAGCAAACTCTGAATGGGTCGAATTTGAATCTTCTATTGCGGCCATCACAAATTTTACCCGCGTACGAATTTCTGCGGTCATCCAATGTGACTTCCCCGCATGCAGGGAACAAGAACAGGAGCTGCATATCAAAGGCCAAAGGGACGATATCTCCGATGGCTACAAAGCTCGCTACAATCTCGATCTAGACGGCAACGGTCTGAGCGGGCGCTTCTATCGCCTCCTCATGTCTAAATCAGCAGTTCTCAAACAGACTCTTTACCAGGAGTGGCACGACGACTGGCTCATACCTTGGTTTCATTATATCCCGATCAGCATGGATTTACGAGACTTTCCCGAAATTGTTCGGTATCTGACTCGGGAGCCTGAAGGCCGGGCTTTGGGTGCACGAATCGCCAAAAATAGCTTTGACTGGTCTCGTCGTGTGCTCCGCAGTGAGGACATGAGGTTGGTTTGGTGGCGACTGATGCTGGAATATGGGAGGCTGGTCAATGATGATCGCGACAAAATGTCATTCAACACATGAAGCAACTTTTCTGATAACTGACCTATATTGTAAACGCTATCGTTCAGGAAATGGAGGCATTTATCATCCCAAAAATTCTGGAATTGTCTTTCGCCCGAATGTCTGTCTTGCAGTGTTGAAACTAGACAGGTACTCATTATGTATTGACTGTGGTTCGAAAATGGTAGGGAAATATCCTCCACGTTCTGTCTAACGCCGCTCAACTTTTTGGTGCTGCTACTGATCAGCCAGATGAAAGAGTTGCAAGTGAATTTAGTGCGTCTTCGCAAGAAGTCAAGGTTAAAATATTAGAGTAGTAAATATCCCTTACCGTCGCTCGCTGACGAGCGGCTGAAGCTAGTATCACGGAGTTTTTAACCTCTCCAAAGCTACCCAGTGAGGATGAAAGACAACATGAGGCTGCTTCTTTTACGCATTCAATCACAACTTCATCTCAAAAAATGTATATTCGCAAATGGAAAATGAAACCATCGCCTTTATTCTCCTTTATCCTTGGCAACAGGTCCACTACATATAGTCAGTATTGTGATATTTTGCAGCTTAAGAAATTACTCTTCATTTTTCCTGCTGAAGTTGACAAAGAGGATCTACTGCAATAATCATTGAAGCATTTGCCACTATAGAAGCTAACTTTCTTTCTGGAGCTAGTATGTTGTGGGAAAGGGACTGGGTAAATGTCGTAGAAGAGACGCCACTAATGCAGCATGATAGAAGAATTCCGTCCAGCAGGCATGATCTCGGTCTTCGCTCTCATGCGTCAGTAAACGCTTGGTATCCCTCTAGCTGTCTTTATAAGAAGCTTAACTCCTATAATTTGACCTCAAGCAATTCAAAAACCTTCGGGAGAAATCACAATATTCTGGAATTTCTCTTAAGATTTTACGTATTTGCGCCATCTCCGGTGGCTCGGAGACGAAAACACAGACCTCTTTGTCGCTGTGTTGCGCCAAGGCGATTGACGAGAAGAAGAACCCGCACACCGGAGCAAAACGATTACGCCTAATGACTTGTTTTACCAAGATGTCGCGTTTATTTCCGCTCTGCCTGTAAGATTAATTTAGATTTAGTGATTTGTTTGTCACTGGGGTTGACACTCAGAGGATGGTTTATATCCGACGCGAATGCCTTGAACGGACCTTATAATGTGCGTTTAAGGGCGTCGAGAGCTAGTTCAGCAGGGCAACTGTGCCGTATCTTCTTCGGGAGAAATTTTGAGCTTTTGGGGAAAGCTATCAAGATTAGTACACGGCTTTTGTTTATAACCACCCCTCCCCCCAGGCTGTTAGGTCAACAAAGACCGTCGCCGGACGTGGAATTGCGGTCGATTCGAAGACTGACTGGGCGGCACATTTGAAACATTGCTGGACTAAAATAATCTATTCAAATCTATACACTATAGTTTCATTACTGCGTAGTTTTCCCTCGACCTACATGGCTCTTCTCACTTTCCAGTGGCTTACGGATCGTTCTTTTATTCCCTCGTGACCTATCGTGATGAGCTGGAAAAGACGGCGGAAATCTTAGAATAATTTCTCAGTTTCTCTACCAGCATCCGTTAGTACATAGAAATACGACAACAAATACGACAACCAAGGAAATTGGTCTTTCCGGTATAGCAGAATCATCCTTGTCGATAGCGCCGTGCACGGCTCTTATGATTTCAAAGATTTCAACAATTAATTAACGGACTGGGAGTCTATTGATGAGGTAACTTCCGTAGGTTAGCTTTGCATCAGATTCTGAAAAGAGACCTTGCATTTGGTCTACTAATTCGACCGTCAAGATCCTTTCACGAAAGACGCCCTAGTATATGTCTATGATGAGCTCCGTCCCAAGACAGCCAAGCGACCTCCGTTCATTGTCCTTCCAAAGAATGCCTCGGCGACCCAACTAGACCCATGGTGCGGCCTTGTGGCTTGTACAGCTCCCACGGGTTTGCGATAATTTCCAACTGTCATTTAACGCATCGTGTACCTAGTAGGCTGTGAGCAACTGAGCACACATCGGAAGGAACAAATATCTATACACTACGAGAAAGATACAATTGTACCAGGTCATCTGTTTCTTGTTGAGCACGCTCATTACAACAAAAGTGCCGATTTCGGGAAAAACGCCTCTCCAGTGAAACCGCATTGAACCCGTCTCTTTTTCGGATTATACATGGCTTGAGAATATGCTAGATCGTATTGCCTATCCCGAGGAGAACGGGATATGCCTTGCGCTAGGAATCTTCATCTCTTTGCTTCAAAAATGATATGGAGAGGGCTTCGTTGGGGGCAATCGGCAAGGAGTTCCTGATGAGCTCAGTCACCGATAGTTATCAGCTAAGTCTGAGCTAACACCAGCTTGAAACACCAACAAGCTAGTCGATACCATATTCTCTGCTTGTAGTATTGCCGAAGCGACAGGTCCAAGGGCCTGCTGTGTTTCGATGCCGATGCTCTGAAGGCCCAGGTCAACAGCAGGGCGAGTGTCCTTATGACCAATACGTCGTCCCACGACCACTATGGTGCTGCACCCGTTGACGGCTTGCTCTAAATCTTGCTTCACCGCTGCTAGAGCTAGGTCAATCGAGTTTTTGATCGTCTCATCCGCACCAGCCTGCTGAAATATGACGCGATCCTGCAAATCTCGTGGTAAAGAGTCACGCATGGTCTCAAAGAAGATAATATCCGCCTGCGTACTTGATGTGCTTGAAGACGCACCACATGGGGCGGTACCTGTCAAGGGCCCGGTGTTTTGCATATTCTGTTCCAGCCCAGCAAGCCGGATGATTGTGGCAGTGACCTGATCATTCTGTGCCAGTTGCAGAACGAACCTCAAGGCAAGGTAGTCATCGTCGCCACCAAAGAATGGGAAGACTACATGGCGAGCACGGGTCTCCGAGGCTGGATGTGACAAAAATGAATTAATGCTCAAGTCACCGGTCGAATGCTGAGCGAGTGGCCGCTTAATGGAGCGAGGCTCGGGGTTTTGCTCCACAAGAATACCAACATTATGTGAAATCCGCTCGAGAACTTTGCACACAAAATCAGTGTAGGGGCCATTGGCAAATCGGCTTGTATTGTCCACCTGAAGACCATTTTGGCGGTCCGTCAATGTACCGCTCTCGCCCCATGGCAGAAGAAGAAGATCTGCTGTGTCTTGATGGGCCATGTTGATAATAGTTTCGGCATACGAGTGTTCAGGCACCACCGACACACTCGCATTAAAAGAGACATCTTGCCATTCGCCAAAGGCACGGAACGTGTTCACGACTGGGTCCCACATGGCCTGTTCTCCGGCAGAAACTTTCATGACACTCGAGTCACGATCTGTTAGTTCGATGAGTCGCACACCATGCACGCGAAGTGTTGCTCCCTGTTCATCTTTCGCAGTAAATGCGTCTTCCGTAGATCGATCAGTCGCCTTCATCTTCTTTGATGGGTGTGCCTGGGGCGATGCAACTGCTCTCCGGCGGTTGCGGCTCAAAAGAGCCGCCAAGGTACAAACCCCAGACAAACCATCCAGACGAAGATAAACCAGAAGCTTTCGCACAGGGACGTTCTTGAGCTGATCCTTCACTGCTGAAACGCTATCGGAGCGGTGATCCCGCTGGACTGGGTTGCCGTCCCAATCAATCTCGCCGCGCCGCCATCTATCGACCTTGACTTGGTACCAGGATGGGTAGAGGACTGAAGTAAGAGGAGTGGTAATAAATGTCGTGACTAAAGCCATTACCACAAAGATGGTAAACGTGCGCGTACTTAAGATCTTGGCTTGCAAGCCGATATTCTACCATGTAAAGATCAGTATTCTCCTTATCTTCTTGCGTGCCTCCTCCCTCCGAAATGAGATCGCCACAATAAGGGAGAGTACATACCAGCACAATAAGTTCAACCAGACCTTTGCAGCTCATCAAAACGCCAATTGAAAAACTCTCCCGCCAGAGCAGCCCGCACCAGTGAGAAGCAAGCGCGCCACCAGCCACCTTTGCGATGAAGGCGATGGCAATCACACCAACCACATAGCCCCACACAAGAGCGCTATCCAAAAGCCCCAAATTTGTGCTTAGCCCGGAGAGCGTGAAGTAGAGGGGTAGAAAAAGAGCTGCAACGAGGTCTTCAATCTTCTCCATCAATGCGATCGCAAATCCACCCTCATGGGGGCAGATCAGCCCAATGACGAAAGCACCAAAAATGGCGTGAACACCAATGACTTGCGTAAAAAAAGCAGATGCGAGGACAATAAGCAATGTGAGAGTGACCACTGATTGGCTGGGCCCATTTTGCAAGCTTCCTGTACGCACAAGGAAGCGATAGAAAATCGGCTTGAAGACAAGGAACAAGAACATCATGTATCCTGTACAGACCAGCAAGACCCAAAGGGCGGTGATTCCGCTTCCTGCATTTACAAGAGCGACACAAAGAGCGAGTAAGATCCAACCCACAACATCGTTGCCAACTCCGGCAGACAGGACAATGACACCGACCCGGGTACCCAGTAGCTTCAATTCGGTCAAAATTCGGCACAGGACTGGGAAAGCGGTAATTGCCATCGCAATACCAATGAAGAGCAGATATGTGCCAAACTCGATGGGAACCGTCGACGGGTCATCATGGAACTGACGGTATAGGCCGTAGGAAATGGCACTCCCCAGGCCGAAGGGCAGAATCATACCTGCCGCTGAAACACTCAGAGCCACGCGCCAATTACTCATCAGGAACCGGAGATCTGTCTCCAGTCCGACTAGGAATAGAAAGAGAACCAGTCCGAGATTTGCCACAACATTCAAACTGGGGATGCTTGCTGCGGGGAAAATGGCATCGGTGAAACCTGGAATACGGCCCATCACTGAGGGACCTAGAACGACACCGGCGATGACCTCTGCAATGACTCGAGGTTGACGAATCTTTGAAAGTGGCCAGTGGATCAATCGACAGAGTACGATGATGATCACGGCCTGGTCGAAGTATCAGTAGTGTCGAGCTTGATGGGAACTAAGGGAAGGGTCATCACTGGCCAGACCTGAATGATAAACAAAACCAGCGGGTTCTTGGAGTCATAATGGGATGGGTTCCCTCCTTCCAGAATACCGCCTTGCGGGCTGACTTTCACGGCGCTGGTGGCCGTGACGGTCGTCGTCGCCGTGCCAGTGGCCATGTTGAAGTTGAATAAGAGACGCAATGTAGGAAAATGCTATGGACAAGAGAGAGAGGACGAGCAGCTCAATAAAAGTGTGAGAAAATGCATCTCATACGGGTCAGCTGTGGACTGTTCGACACGTGCTGGCTTGGAATTATGGTCGACTCGAGTTGGCACGGATCTTGGCGCCATAGGAGACCTGCCGATGCGTGTGCGGATTGGACGGGGATTGGACGGAGATGAGCTGAGACGTCAGCTTTCGTAGACATGAAAGCGGTGTGCTTCGGTTTCCGCGGGGGAGAGGATTGTCGTGAGAGGATTCTGTGCACACAAAGCCGCTTTCGGTAGTTGTGGCTTGGTATCCTGTGACCAAAGCAGAATCAGCTGATTTTAATCTGATAAGAAGTTGGTTCAATGCAGAGCACCAATATTTGGCCAACTCCTGTGGACCCGTGCTCAATCTTAATTACAGCGCGAAGTGCTTCCTAGTATGCAATAAGGATATGACTTCAGTGTTACATGCATAGTCGTCCGAGTAGGTAGTGAAATTCTTCAGCCGCCCGAATGTCGAGTTCTCTGCGCCCTGACACAGAAAGGGTAGGGGACTTTTCCTGTCGCCATTAAATTTTCCACCACACGTAACCTCTATCTTCATCTTCCACGCACATACCATTCTCACTTGTGTTTACCTGTCAATAGGATTTCTCGCTCCATGGACTCACCACCAACCATTTCTCCTAGTTCCACCTCCTTGTCCCATAACCCAATAGGCGAAGCCACTGAAATGCCCACTCCAACTCTGACGTTCAAGGTGGTTGAGAGCCAGCTTCACGGAGATATTCTTGCGAAACGAATGGCGTGGCGCTTCTTTGCCGACGGCCCCGAAGAAGTCTTCAATCAACTACGAGTGGACAGATCACCTATCACCTAACGGCTCCACGTTGTATACGACTTCGGGACTCGTGCTTCGCGTCAGAATGTCTCAAGCTGCGCACAAGAACATCGCCTGGCAACTCCAGCTCCTCATCAAAGGGAATCTATCGGCCAAATGACTTCTCTTTTCTTCTCGTAGGGCACTCTATCACCAAACACCCGAATCGACGACGTTTCTCTTCAACCAAATGGTCCATGGGGTCCGGGCGACCGCAGTGTTTTGACAGTGGGGGTGCAGGTTTGAAACTCGGAGAGTGAAGCGAAACTTCTCTTTGACGCAAGGAATTGGCTGGAAGACTGTACCAGACTGTTCAAAGTCTGCGTCACAGTGAAAATTTTGAGGATTCCGGATGAACCCGGTATCATTTTTTACCAGTTCTCACCTTGCCCCCCCCCCCCCCCAAACATCCTCGATTCCTCCAATCGTATTGCAATGAAATGGTGATCATCCGCAATGAGCCGCTGCCGTTGATCGAATTTCAAGACCATCGAAATTCTCTTAAAACCCTCACGGCACCTTAAATTCGGTCCCTACGCTCGCAGGGTGGAAGCTCTGGCTGAGATCCAAGCAGACCAAGCCGATAACGTCTCAATCACAGTACAAGATTTGATTGACCCTGGGCGGAGAAACTGGACACAAGGTTGTAATTATTGGTATAGTTGTTCTGGCATGGGCTCTGGCTCCTTTTCCCCGACGCTGTATTTGTGCCAACTGAGGATGATGTTCATGGTGCTTCGCAGGCATTTACTGCCTTCCTTCCTCGATCGACTTTCCTTTCTGGTATTTTTTTGCTGCCGCCTGCTGCTGTATTGCTATGGAATTAGCGTTCAGCCAGCGTCATCCTATTTGTGTGATCAAAGTCTGATAGACTTTCGTTGTTTGATAAGAGTAGACGTGGACATCTTCCAGACGCGGTAAAAGTCCTGAATTTCAAGCGACTCTGATGTACTCACCCACTCAGTGCTTTCAATATCTGGACTTTTTAAGAATTCTGACTTGGCCTTTTTCGATGTCATTAGTCAAATTTTGTATGAACTCCATCCTAGACGGAGTCAGCAAAGGTATCAATGCCTCTGTTGGCACCCCCCATTGAGCTTAATGGTGGTCTTGAAGCCTGAATCTTTGCCAAGACTGGTTAGCCAGCATTTCATCCCTTCCATAGGACAAGTCCTATACCTTCCAGACTTTTCACCTTCACGCACTACTTGTGATGGGCGCGTCTAAAAACAATCTCCCGGTGTATGAATGGACCCGCAAACCTTTCAAGTCTCCCATTCACAGGTATCGTCAAGCCCTCGCTCGGGGGCCAGGGGTCACAATATCTGCGGAATTGAGATTCCGTCTTTCCTTGCTTCGACCTTAGAAGTTTAGTGAGGGCCCATACAATCTCATGGAGCGTATCTACTCTCCGGTCCAACCCAATCTATTGCTGGGACTGGCTGGACTTGACATTGACAAGACCATCTCTGAGCTTTGCTTTTTCGGGCGTTGTCTGTAGCAGACTGTGGGAAAGGCAGGGGGCAGAACCATCCGATTATCGGATGAAGATGCTCTGCGAGACAGTGGATCGCTGGACATTCCAATGTTCAATTTGCCGATTTCAATGGAATAGAGTTCAGTCAAGGGCCTCGGGCAATTTGAGGCTTCACTCCTTATTGCGTCGTGGTCTGATCATTACCCCAACTTGGTGGAAGGTTGGAATGGTGGGTGGTTCACTGGACCAATTCCTAGCGTGGGTGGGGAAATTACCCGAAGATGACCCGACATTTACATTTGGATGCAATCCAACCATCTCCGCGGAATGGGTGTTAAGAATTTGGTGATATCTTAGCTGAATAACAGCCCCGAGGGCTTTGACTCATTCGTGGGGGTGCTTAAGTGCCCGCTGCTCAGAAAGTCTGGTCAAGTCTCACGAGTTGTTTTTACTAAACGTACGAGAGTTGAGAGGTCAGAGGCCCTGATACTATGTTGCTAGGGTACTGTAAATAAGGAGCCTCCTACTGGCGGCTTTGAACAGGTTACTTTGGGTTTTTACCTGACGTATTGAATACTCAAGGCCGTACCTACCAATGAACTTGGATGAATTCCTTCCATGCAGACAAAATCTATTCATTCTCCCCGCAAATTGCCGCCTTGTATATTGTTCATGCAACTCTCCATCTGTCCGGCCGGGTCAACGCACTCGAGTGCATTCTCTTCAGCCTCACCGGCACAGCTCATCACCTAAGTTACATGGAATAGATACTGGCAAATCAGTTGATAGAAAAAGAAGGAAATCCAGTACATTTTGCAGATGTGGCCACACCTGAAAAAGGACCTTCCTAAACCATTGGAAGCATGCAAGCCTTGTCTATGTCCGATCATCGGACAGTAGAACAGTCTTCTGACAGAGGCTGATCCGCGTCTGACCGGTCAGTAGTCAATAGAGCTCGACGACATCAGTAATGAGTGCTGCATGATAGTCTCGGCCTGCGGAGCTGAGCCGCACGGGCGGCGGGCACGATTCTGGATTCCAGCGGGTTACGGAGGTGAGCCGCGCGCCGCGTCTCGAGCTTTGATCTTGGAGTGAGTATATCTTGGGCATCTCACGCCACGCTGCCAAGTCGCCGCGGCCCTCAAAACTCAAATTTCTCGGCAACCTCCAGTCGCGATCAGACTTTGCCAAGGAGATGCTGATGGAGGTTCATGATTCCTGGCCATCCATTCCAAATAATTTGACGCGCTGAGTTCAGTCGACCTCTCAGCAGGTAGAGCAGCCCATCGACCAAGCTTGACCAGACGGGTACTTGGCTCAATCTCGGCGAAAATCAAAGTGTCACGAATCAAGTCGGCCAGAGCATCAGACCAGTTCCACATCCAACCAGACGACACGATAGGCCAGCATCAGTTCTATTCCATCCTTTTCTTTTCTGCTTTTTTTTTCCCCTTTTTTCTTCTTTTGTCCAATCTCGCAGGCGATGACATAACAGAAAATACCTCGTCGAGAACTGGTCATGTGCCCAGTCATGTGGAGCTGGAACAGGAGCAGCCATACCTCCTCGCTCGGCTGCGGGGGGGCTCCTTCAGCATCGCATTCAACCACCGGTTTCATGGCCGAACCCGTTCACCGACCTGCCCTCAATTCCGTCGCAATTGAAGAGACCCTGCGAAGCCTCCCGTCACAATCTCTCCATTTCCTACACTCGAGAAGCGATTTTGGCTTGGTGCGGCGCGGACCTGATGACTCACTGAACTTCCTCGCGCAAGCCTGTAGCCATTTTGACTGTGTATCATGCCCAACGTCAAGGAGGAGTGCTTACTCGTGCTGCTTTACTGGCGAATCTCTGGTGAACCGGCGTCCGAATCCGGCGAGCGTCTTAGGGTTACAAACTCCACGGGATCAATTTACCCGGAGACATTCCCTCTTCGGGCGGGGGGAACTGGGGTCGATCAACAGATCCATAGACGGTTCAAGCTTCCGACCGACTGATTCCATTCGGCCTCCCCAAATACTCCGTGCTTGGCTCCGCCCTCGTACTGTTGCGGAAACTTGGAGAGTGGACTCCATCCGTGCCGTAACCCCAAAAAAGCCAAGTTCCGGTTTTTCTTGGCCGCGGTGAGTCGCGGCCCGTGAGGGTCCTCTCCTTTCGCGAGCGCCAGGTAAAGAAAGGTTTTGTGCTCTTGTTGGGTACCTCTCACGGAACTTCCCCGAACCTCCGCCCGTTCAAACTCTGTTTGGTTGCTTGATTCCAGCCCCATCGGCATCTGGACTCCCCTTTGGAGATGTCTCATTTCAACTCGGGGGTAGGGACTTCCTATTGTGGCGACGCAAGGTCCGGAGAGAAATCTCTCTTCGCAAGCCCGCTCACGGCGGGATCAAGAACAGGAAGGATACGGCAATAGCAAGATTCCTTGCTGAGAAAGGATTTGAGGTAATTTTGGCCAGGCCATCTCCATGAACTCTTTGTAAGCACTCAATTTCACCGCAAGGTGGCCGTCCGCCGCGAAGACAAGAAGAGCTGGCCGGGACAAAGCAAATCATCGATGATGGCCTCGCCATTATTTCTCTCTTTTTTCCTGACTCTACCCCGCCAACGTGTGGCCACGGCTCCCCGGCTGCACAAGTGCATGGTTGCGATCCCTGCTGGGTTCCAACGATAAACCCCTTTGGTGGAAAGAGGCCGAAGGATTCCATCAGGCCGGCGATTCTATCGAATCGCACTGGTCACTTGGTTTGCATCACCTCCCGCTCAGCCCTTCCTCGGCTCGCATCAGAAGGACGGTTTTAACTCAAGCAACCCGGACCCAAAGGTTCGCCACTCTTGGCATTCAAACCCCTCCGTTCTTGGTTTCTATTGTACCGATGGTCGGCCTGCAAAGTCCATGTACTCAAGCATGTTGGCTGCGGTAATATTACTATTGTCCTGACCAACAATCACCCTGTGGATCACAAATTCTGGGGTACGTCTACCTCGTGGGTCTCCGTGAGCGGAGATGATCCAGGTTTCACCCAGCGTGCAGGGGCGGGGCCAACCATGATGTTCAGTCAAAAGTATCGGTAGCCATCAACCAGTGAGCTACCGACATTACAAATTGATAGGAAACAGAGAAGGCTACCTACCAGATTGGGCCATCCAGCGCGACTGATGGGACCCGCTGGACTCGTCCTGGTAGCGCATCAGCGCACCTAACCTGGGGCCCCGTGGGAGGTTTGGATGGTACCCCATAATCTGACCCCGCAGTTGCATGGCCAACCCTTCGTCGTGGGGGTCCTTTCGGTGAGAAACTTCAACGTAGAAAAGGGCCTTAAAAAGACCGGGCTGTTTCTCGTCTGGGTCCTTACCGGAAAGATTCAGCTCTTCGTCGCGCCGTCCTCCTGTCTTCTTTCCCTTTTGATCGTTGAGACCACCCCTCTATTGCACAGTCTCGGCCGTTATTTGTCAAGCAAGGCAACTCTTGCACGGAAGAGTGCAAGGACGACCCGGTCATAACGTTTTCACACCATCAGCACGCATCATGGCAGGTGGGGCCAAAGACCAGTCAACATTTTCCGGTTGAAGAACCTGGGGGAGCCAAAAGAAGTCTTCAACTGGCGACTATGGTTCGCCGTTCTGTCTCTTGGTCTGATGGGTGCCGCTCGGGGTATTGACGAGGGTCTCATCTCCGGCGCCTTCAACTCGAAGGACTTCCAACGCTACATCAACTATAGCTCCTACTCCAAGGTCGAGCAAACCAACATCAAGGCCAATGTCTCGGCCATGGTTCAAATCGGATCCGTCGGCGGTGCTCTCTTGTAAGTGATGAATCCCAGCGACGGACATTTGTTCAGTAGGAAAGAAATTTCAAATCAGTGGGAACTTAGCTAGGGAGGAGTAACGTCTCAGAGTGCTGACCCAGTGGCCTTCAATTCAGTGCTTTCCTAGTCTGTGATCGCATCGGTCGTATTTGGGCAACACGCCAATTGTGCATCGTCTGGTTGATCGGCATCGCCATTTTCATGGCCAACAACGGTCATCTCGGTGCGGTCTATGCCGGTCGTTTTATTGCTGGTCTTGGTGTGGGACAAACAGTGGTTGTGGCTCCTGTGTATCTTGCAGAAATTGTAAGTCTCTCGACGCACTGGACTGGAGTTTCCTGGGCTGACTGAATCTTTTCTAGGCTCCCGCGGCTATTCGAGGTCTTTGCACTTGTGTCTTCACCGGCTTTGTGTATCTCGGTAAGTCAGGCTTCATCAGTGGTCAAGCTGTCTGGCGGCCCTGGACAGAAGATCGGCACGTCGAGATGACTTGCTAACGGTTCAACCTTACGATCCAGGCATCGTTCTTGCCTATTTCACCAATTATGGTTGCCAAGTCAACATGGGCGACCACACCCACAAGCGATGGGTACGTTTGCCCCCAAATCACCCAAATCGCCGGAGCATTTGTTGTCTTCTGCCCCTTCTTGAGACTTTGCAGTAGCTGATCTCTAGCAGGAGGTTCCAACCAGTCTACACATCATCTTTGCCGGCTTAATTTTTTTGCTCTCCTTCTTACAATGTGAATCGCCTCGTTACCTGATCAAGCGAGGCAAGGTCGAGCAGGCCATTGCGAACCTCTCACGCCTCCGCAATCTGTCACCGGATCACGAGTACCTGGTGCGCGAGATCACTGCGATTCAAACCGCCCATGAGATTGAGATGGAAGCCACCCGTGGCACTGGCCCATTGGGAATGATCAAGGAGACTCTGCTCATCCCCTCCAACCTTTACCGCGTCTACCTGGCTCTCATGGCTCAGATTCTCTCCCAGTGGTCGGGTGCGGGTTCCATCACCCTCTACGCCCCTGACCTCTTCAAGCTGCTGGGTGTCGCTGGCAGCAACGAGACTCTGCTAGTGACGGCCGTCTTTGGTATCATCAAACTGGTGGCAGCCATTGCATGTGCCCTGTTCCTGGTCGATGTCATCGGTCGTAAGCGTGCCCTGTTGATCGGCATCTCCCTGCAGGCGATTGCCATGATCTACATTGCGGGTTTCCTGACAGCAGTTCCCGAGATGGGTGTGGTGAAGGATTTCAAGCTGCCCGCCAGCAAGAAGGGTGCCAGTGAGGGTGCCATTGCCATGATCTACGTGTCTGGCTTCGGGTGGGCACTGGGCTGGAACTCCATGCAGTACCTACTGACGGCCGAGCTGTTCCCGTTGCGGATCCGTGCACTGTGCACCTCCTTGGCCATGACCCTGCACTTTGCCAATCAGTATGGCAACTCGCGCGCTGTGCCCAACATGCTGCTTCCCGTCGCCGAGGGCGGGATCAGCCCCAAGGGCACTTTCTGGTGCTTCGCCGCCATCACCATCATCGGTGGTATCTGGGTGTGGTTCAGTATCCCCGAGACCGCGGGTCGGTCCCTCGAGAGTATGGACCGTCTCTTCGAGCTACCCTGGTACAAGATCGGTCGATACGGCAACCAGGATGCCGATGAGCGAGACCAGGTGATTGACGAGAAGATGGAAGCGATGACCAGCCAGCAGGGCACTGTACAGCACGTGGAGCGGAATGACGTCTCGACCAAGGTCTGACCTTGGCCAAGGCTGGACCAGGAGACCATCGACTTTGAAATATTTCACTGGAAAAGGAGGGCAAAGAAGCTTAAGAAAGCAGCCCCCTCCCCCAAAAAACAACAATGAATCACCGATGCTCGCTGCAATACCCTCTTAAACATGTTTCATGCACTTATGACAGAAGCTATGATAATCTCTGGAATGATCATTCGACCCCATGTCGATCACCATTGCACTTGACCTCTATGTGTCTTTTTGTACTACCTCTATCGGGCAAGATGAAAAAAAGAGAACTCTTAAACGTGGGAGGTATAGGTAGTATTGTATAGTCTTGATGTAAATGTGACCGCTAAGTATGAGAATGATTGGCTGCTGCTTTCAGCCTTTTGGAAAAAAAAAAATTGGACATCCTTGTTCCCTGCCTTCCCAACCACCGTGCTGGTATGTTCACGGCATTGAAGATTGACTCGCCTCCGAGCCCAGCATTTGCACGGGGATGATCACAATGCGAGCCTTGAGTGCGGCTTTTTCCCGGGCCTCCTCTGCAGAGCGCATGAGTTTCCCATCTTTCCGATATACATTCATCTGATCCATGTCATCGATATACTCGTCCGGCAGATCCACGCGAATCATCACCCCCCGTGGCTGGAAAAAGGTCCGATTCCACTCGGAGATGTGTCGGGAGAGTCTCTCCCCCCGCGCGCCCGCCATGGCCGCAATGATATTGCGCTGCTCTTGACGTCTTCGCGCATGCCGGGAGATGAAGAGCGCAGGAATCGCACTCAGCGCCCCGATCATCAGTCCCCCCAGCGCCAGAGTGCCCAGCCCTTTCCCAATCACCGTCTGCCATTGTTGGCGGGAGAGTTTGGCCTCGTCGCAGATGACCTCGGTGAATTGCTGCCACTGTTCTTGCGAGATGTCGTAGCGGGCCAGATCTGTCGGGTATGGAAACCCGGAGGTGGTGGTTTCCGTGCGTGTGGGGACCTGTAAGCCGCGAGAGAGGCTCACGGAGGGGGTGAGACCGGGCTCGTGGGAGCGCGGAGCAAAGAGAAGCTCCTTGTCGTCGAAAGGGTAATCGGTCGAAGTTGGAGATGTGGAGTCGGAGGCGGATTGGTATGGAGGTGGAGCGGTATCATATGAATTATGGTGGGTGTCTTCCCCATGACCTTGTACGGGTGTACTCATCGGGGTGAAGGGGGAATGGAGTGTGTAGCGTTGCGCATTGAGCATTGTTGACAAAGGTCCAGAGACAATACGGGGCAGATAGAGAGGATCAATTGGATTGAATGTCGTGAGAGACGAGCGATGAGGAATTGCAGAGGGCTGAGAAAATCCTGATCCGAGGTTGAGATGGTTTCGGGACTTCTCTATTTCGTCTTCTTGAGAAAGGTTGAAAAGCGTTGTTGAACTCTCAATGTCTCGAGAGAATGGATGATTGATGTGTTCAAGGACGATACAAATTCAAGCGTTGGGATCGGCTTCCATTCATCCTCCTTTATACTTGCACGTCCAGGAAAGAAATTGTATCAGTAATTTTTCGATCGTTAATTTTTATTTATTTTTCCCTTTAGTTTTCTTTTCTCACAGGCTAGGATGGAGCTTGGCTGCACGAGCATCGGAGTCGATGGCGTGGCAGTGCTGCCTATTCGAGTCATCACGAGCATTACCAGACAAATCGATGCCTGGATGCTCCATATTGATGCGCGTCTCACCCTCCAGAGGCAGAGAGGCGCAGGTTGTTTGAACGAGGGAATTGTCCTCCCCCAATGACGAGAGTGGGACTTGATCCGCACGAGCCGCCGGGGAGCGGGTCGAGAGGGTCATGCCAATGTCACTCCAGTCGTGCTGAAGGGAGGATAGAGTTAAGTCGCTAGTCAGCCAGAGTAGAATTCACGAGAGGACAGTGGGGGATGCCATCGATCGGAGAATCGTACTGTCATGACCAGGTGTGAGTAATCCGTCAAGCTTTACTCCAAGCGCACTTTGGTCCGAGTCTAATACCGTCTGTGAGACCAATCAGTTCAGACCAAAAGAGCCCCTTGGCAACACATGGCGGGAACGGGCCCCTCATAGAGGAAAATACTCTGTGAGGAATGATCATGATCATCGGAATGAACTTGTCGAAGGGGGGAAAAAAGAAAATCAAGTTTATTCATGAATTTCCCACCGTGAGATTCCTCCCGATCGCGGTTAGTGCACCGACTTGGGACGTTCTGACTCGCGCGTGAGGCAGCGTGAGTCACGACGATTCACGACGCTAGTCAGGGGGGTCATCAAGACCCAATCACAGTTCGGGATGGGAAGTAAGAGAAATTCCACAATCGTCAATCATCTTCTTCAAGACGATGGAATTATCGATATCACAGGACATTCAAGGTCTGTGGGTTTATTCATTCTTCTCCATGGTTTTTCAACGTTGAAGCATGCTGGGCTCTCGTGCGGTTCCTGGATTCGAATCTGTCAAAAGCCATATAGATCCACTGATACACCTCCAGCGGGTACGATTGCGAGGGTACCTCTTGCGGGTGCCGGGTGTATACTGTACGATACCACTCTTTTTCAAATATCTGTCAAGTCCTTCAAATCATCTCGATCGATTATGTTCCGTGCTAGGACCCTTTTGGGGGGGGGGGAAGGAAAGGCTGCATGGCCGACCTTTCGTCAACTGGCGGGATCCCGGAGATTGGCCAGTTGGTCGTTCCCACTAGCAGTCCCCCGGTGATTGTCATTGCCGATATAGTTGATCCATTGTCTCGTCCGGTCGTGAAATCTCCCCCCTGCTCGACTGAATCCTATTTCCCTCTTGATCACTGCTGCTTTTCATGTTGTATGCCGACCTTGTCTCCCTTCGCCTTGTGGTATCATATCTGCTTCACGCATTGCCATCTGCACCGGCCGGACATCGGAGGGACGTGCGGCCGGCCGAGGCCAACTCATCCCCCCTGTCCCAACGACACCAGCGTGTCCCTCCTGATCGTCCTTTAACCCCCCCTCGTCACCCTCTTCCAAGACTTCGCGAGAACAGTAAACCTCATTCAATCAAACCTTGTTTTTTCAGGCAACAGGCCATCCCAACAGGCAGAACAAAAAGACCCGACCCCCTCCCCGCGTAAACAATGACTACCCGCTATCGTGTCGAGTGTAGGCCTCTTCCCTCCTCCCAGTCTCATTCGATGCGGAAGCACTAGCCTGCCATCGTCAATGTATCTGCCTGGCATCTGCTGATCCGTGCCCAACCCATCTAGATGCTCTCAAGGTAACTCCTCTGCTCCTCGCAAGGACCATCAATTTCTCTATCTCTGCTATAATGCCCAACGCTGACGAGATAGACTCATCGCCGGGATCAATTGGTGAGCATCCCCCTCGCAAAGTCAACGAGACTCAAAAAGGCTATAGTGACTCACGTGCTGATATCGCCAAACTAGATTGAATGGATCAAGGTATGTCACGGCCGAGATCGACAAATGGGCCTGAGAGCAGCCCCCATCCCACGTCACTGGGGGTAATGCGACCTTCTCACCTCGGGCGATAGGGACTTCTGGCCGTACCGTTTGTGTTGCATTCGCATCCCATCGCTCTCACGCAAGAATCCAGCGAGCGGCTCAATTCGGTCGCCGCAGATACGCACCAGCGCTATGCGGAGATCATGCGCGATGTTGAGAACTTGATCCTGGATCACAGTAAGTCGGTCCTGGCACAGCCGTATTTTCGGGCAACCCCGTCTCCACCGGACCTCTTCCCGTCCGAGTGATGATCAACCAAAGCTTTTTCCCCCTTCCTTTTGGTTCAAAAAGCTCGTGGTTGCGAAAGAGATCCCCTTCCATTCGGTGATAGACCCAAAGAAGAACGCACAGTGCGCTGACCAGATTGACCTCCTCGTCGACCCCTCGCCGCAGTCGATCATCATGACCGTGACGCACCGGGCAAGTCCAAACTCAAGCTACTGGTACCGACAGTGGGAACTTTCTTCACGCGTCTGCATCTGGAAGAGGCCTTCAAGTATCAAGATCAGCGACGATTCATCAGCCGACGCCGCTTCGTCGCCCCTTCTTTCAACGACATCCGACTCATCCTCAACTCCGCCCAATTACAGGGTCTCGTCCGTGCCAGCGAGGTGCAACTGCTCACCTTTGACGGAGATGTCACCCTGTATGACGACGGTGCGTGCCTCACGCCCGAGAACCCAGTCATCCCGCGCATACTGCGTCTTCTCCAGCAGGGGCGGAAAGTCGGCATCGTCACAGCGGCCGGGTATGAAGAGGCTCCCAAGTATTATGGCCGTTTGCACGGTCTGCTCGACGCCATCCACGAGTCAACCACCTTGACCCCGGCCCAGAAGCAGGGAATTATTGTCATGGGCGGGGAGAGTAATTTCCTCTTCCGTTTCGATCCCGATTCCGAGGTTCGCCTGACTTATGTCCCGCGAGAGGAATGGCTACTCGATGAGATGCGCTCATGGAACGAGAAAGATATCAAAGAGCTCCTTGATCTGGCCGAATCAGCACTGCGAGCCTGTGCCGCGAATCTGAGTCTGCCCGCCGCGGTTTTGCGCAAGGACCGAGCCGTCGGAGTCTACCCCGTGAATGGAGTTCGCATTAACCGTGAACAATTGGAGGAAACCGTCCTGGTGGTGCAAAATACAGTTGAGAGGTCGGCGGTCGGTGCTCGACTTCCATTCTGTGCATTCAACGGTAAAAAAAAATATCCTGTCCCCTCTTCCTTTGCCTGCGGAGCCTTTGTCGAGACTAGGACCCGCAGGAAACATTAAATCAAATTTCACGGCTAACACGAGACCTTCCTTGTTTGCAGGTGGCAACGACGTCTTCGTCGACATTGGCGATAAGTCGTGGGGTGTCCGGGCTTGTCAACGATACTTTGGTGGCATTGATCCCTCCAAGACCCTTCATATTGGCGATCAATTCTTGTCGGCAGGTGCCAATGATTTCAAGGTAAGTGCATGGGGCTGACCAAAACAAAGAGAAAGAGAAATCAAAGCCACTGGCAGAGGGGCAAAGTCTTGCCACGAAAGGAATACTTGCTGACAGGGTCCCTTTCCAGGCTCGGCTGGCTTCTACAACGGCTTGGATTGCCAGTCCTGCCGAGACGGTCGACCTCTTGGATGAATTGGAGGGCGCCGTAAATCCCTCCACGTGATGGAAAAGGCATGTGTACCAGACCCACTGGGCTGTCGCCGAGCCATTTTCACAGCTGGGGTCATTTGATACTATGAGTCCTATCCTTCTCCAACTCCGAGGCGACTCATCATGCCTCGACCGACTCAGCGAGGACTCTCATGTTTTACGACCAAATAACAATACATCCTTCATCACCCATTAGATTGGGTGCATTCGTCAATATCCCAAGCTTCCGAAACAGAATCTTTGTGTGTGAACCGAGTCTATTGGTATTTTGTAGACCCATCAAGATGACTTAAATTCAAGAGCCCTCTGTACATTGAAACCTAAAAGCCCCCGGAGGAAAAGAAGAATTCATGAAAAGAGTTCAAGGATGGCACGTTGATGTAGACCAAATTTTCACGGCAAAAGATCAAGCGCCTCAAATCTGAAGCTCGCGAGCGAGATGGTCAAACCCCAAGTGTCGAATTCGTGTGAAGAGGGGGGCATATCATCATACAAGCATTAATGAGGTTCCATGGCAATGACGTTGCTTCGATGGCATGCGAGTGACGGCGGAGTGGCGATCCAATCCTCACAAGTGGGAGCGAGTATAACTTCATAGCGAGGACCAGAGTTTCTCGGCATCGTGACGGAAGCGATCTGGAAAACAAAGTTTTGATGTGTCCGGTCAGAAGGATCATATCACCATTGATTGGGGAGGCCCTTCAGGCAGAGCTAGGAACAGCGGGGATAACGTGGACCGTGGCGGGATCTGGTAGGAAAGAAAAGCGGCAAGTATTAATATCCGGTAATGAAGAAGATGAAAAGGGTGGGGATGGGAGTCTCCACGAAATGAGCCTCGCGAGTCGCATGCACCGTGCCAAAGAGGGAAAAGAGAACCAAGGGCGCAGAAGGTCCAATGGGTTGCGCAAGAGGGCAGCAAATATTCCACGAGAGAGGGGGAGATAGTCCGGAGGATCGGGATTACATACTATCGTAGATGACCGAAGTATCGACGGCACGGTTACCGGAACGGCCAGAAAGAACGTTGACGACATCTTGAAGCTCGAGCCAGAACTCGGACTTGGGACGACGGCGCTCCCAGTCGGTCTCGGTGGCCTCCAATCCCGTCTCGCCCCCCATGGGTGAGAACAGGACCTGGGAGCCCTTGACACCAATGACGGCAGCAGATAGGTCATCTGCGGCGATTTGCTCTCGGCTCTGACCAGCATAGCTCTCAAGGTGCTGCATACACTTGATAGCCATCCGAAGGGCGCGGACACGGTCCATGGGGGATGGCTTGCCACCTTGTTGGAAGTGACCAGGAACAGCTGAGCGAGACTCGAAGCGCCCATGAGCTTCCTCCTTGATCATATCAGCGATCACCTGGGTGCTATAGGTCTTTGAGGCACACTCGTTACGAAGGATAATCTTGCCAGCTCGGTTAGCACCCTTGTCACGAATGAAGTTATCACGCAAGAAATCGATATCCCGAGAGAGCATCTTAATGTCAATGCCCTCCTCGGGAATGTAAACGGCGACAGCGCCTACGGCAAGGCCAGCTGTGGTCGCAATGTAGCCGGACTGGCCACCCTGCGTTTCAATGACGAAGACACGGCGACGAGATGAGGAAGCGGACTGGCGAATGGCGTCGCAGAACTCAATCAGTGTATTCAGACAAGTGTCGCTGCCCAGCGAGTATTCAGTGCCCGGCACATTGTTCGAAATGGTAGCAGGCAACACAACCATGGGAATCTTGAACGCATCGTACTGCGTACGAGCCTTGCGCAGCTGGCTCACAGCCGTGAAGGCCTCGAACCCACCAACCACGAAAAGAGCATCAAACTTGTAGAGCTCGAAGCACTTGGCAGTGCCTTCCATATCCTCGGAAGGCAGACCACGATTAGTACCAATGTCAGAACCACCTTCGTTCACCCAGCTGTCAGACTCGAGCCATTGAACCTCGCGAACCGAGCTAATGGGCTTGTCGGCATGATGGCGGGTCAGACCGGGGAAACCGTTGTGAATGGCAAGGGCAGTGTGTCCACGAGTAAGACAGTAGGCTACGGCAGCTCGGGTGGCCTGGTTCATACCTCCAGCGGGGGCACCCACGTGGATGATAGCAATGCGCATTTTCTGCAAGGTGACACATCAAGAGATTAGCCACACGAGTCCAGCCAGCATCCCGTTTTGTGGATGCTCAATGCTCATTACAGCAGTCATGTCTCGTCTTACCTTCTCCTGGGCCACCATCATCTTGGGATGATCCGGGGTAGCTGTGTTGAGGTAGGCGCGGTAGTATTCCTTGAACTCCGGGTCACGGAGGGTCATGGCAGCCTGGAAGTCCTTAGCGTGGATCTTAGCAGCGACATCCTTGGTGGCCTGAACAGCCTCCATCAAAGGAGTGCGCATAATCTTGTTCTCACGAATAGTGATCACGGGGGACGGGGATGTTGGTGTCATGTCTAGAACGGCGCGAACAGCCTCCACGCCCTGCAGAGTAGAGAGCCAGCGGTCGTAGGCGCAAGCAGCACCACCACGCTGGGTGTGTCCAAGGACGGTTGTACGGGTATCCAGACCCAGTCGTTGTGTGAGAATGTCCTTGATGGTCGAACTGGAAATCTTATTGAGCTGGCGATCCTGTGCACCCTCGGCAACAATGACGATAGTACGGCGCTTGCCGCGCTCGGTACGGTTCTGCACGCGGGAGGGAAACAAATCGAGTCAGCATGAAGGTCGCCATACTTTCTCAAGAGAATGTTCGGGGAAGGTCGTACCTTGGTGATGCTCGCGCACATATCGTCCTCCCAGCCATCACGAGGGGGGATCTCGGGAATGAACAGCCAATCCGCACCAGTACTGATAGCGGACATGAGAGCCAGCCATCCGCAGTGACGGCCCATCACCTCGATGACGAAGCCGCGCTGGTGCGAAAAGGCAGTGTCGAAGACATCGTCGACCGCATCACAGATGCGAGTCAAGGACGAGTAGCAGCCAATGGTGGCATCAGTACCGGACATATCATTATCGATTGAACCCACGAGTCCGACGATGTTCAGAACATTGTAGGGTTTGATTTGCTCTTCGGTCAATTCACCAGCAGACACCAATTCCTTCAGAAGGCCCGGCCACTCGGCACGGAAGACATCGGCACCAGTCAAACTGCCATCACCACCACAGACCACGAGAGCGTCAATGCCGCGCAGAACCATGTTCTTGGCCGCACGGAGACGACCAGCGCGCTCGCGGAAAGCCATACTACGGGCAGAGCCGATGAGGGTACCACCGCGCGACAGCCAGCCACGGACGTCCTCCCAGTGCATCTGGCGGATCATGTTGCCGCCATTGACCAAACCTTCATAGCCTTCGTAGACGGCGTAGGCCTCGCAGTCGGAGTGTAGAGCCATACGAACGACGGCCCGCACGGCACCGTTCATACCGGGGGCATCACCACCCGAAGTGAGAACGCCAATGCGGCGCTTCTTGGGCGGGACGACAGGTTTTGTAGCGGGGTCCATCTTGCAATTGAGACGGGGGGGTGGGAGGGACCTCTTCCCAAGACAAGGTTGAGTCTATGTTGTCTTCGCGAATTGAGAGGGAGAGCTTGGAAAGAGCGAAGAATGTGAGGTGGTTAGAACTGAGCTCGCTCTCGAGATAAAGCACCGCACGGGAGAAAGCTAATGACGAGCAGTGGACGACTGGCAGAGGGAGGGGGGTTGAACCCAATTCCGGTGAGACAAAGCAGAAGTGGGGAGGATACCCAGACGGATTTCGTCACAGACCCGTTTAAGTACTTTGATGGACTTGCTTTGAGCAAAAGGATGTGGTGATTCTACGGCGATGCAAAGTTTCGGAGGGAGGGAGATGTAGCGAGGTGGAGCCTAGTGACGGAGTCCAGCCGGTTGGATTCGTGGGAAGTGAGCCAGCGATGGATGGTTGTTCTGACGTTTGTTGTGCATCCAGTTTCAAGCGGCTGTTGTTCAGTGTCATCCGCGCTATTCTTTTTTCGTTATGGGGGGGTTTTTTCTTAGGGTGGAAGACCGACCTACCGTTCTGGAAGGAGGGGCTCACTGATGTCACCGCTCAGTCGCACTAGGCCTTTTGGGGATTGGAGCGGGGGTGTCATTTCACGTGACTCGAGGTGTCATGCATCTCCGAACGATTGAGACTCGAGGACCAGCTGACGTGACACGACAAACCCGGTCGGGATAGCATCGATGATTCGTGGTCCACCGGCGGCTTACCCGTCGATACGGACCACTGGTCGCATCCAGATTCAGTATCAAAGGACGACAAAAAGAAGGCACTCCTGTGGAGTGCAGAAGCATCAAAAAGTGGACTCGCGGGGAATCGAACCCCGGACCACTCCCATGCTAAGGGAGTATTATACCACTAAACCACAAGCCCGACTTGATGAAGTACGACTAGATATTTGACATTATAGAGAAAAACTCAAGACCCTGATCAGTTTGACCGAAAACCACAAGGTTTGCTAAAGATCCAATGGATGGATGGATGGATGGATGGTGGCTTGAACACCCATCATCGAGGTACATAGAAAGGGCTTATGGGTGATTCCAAATTGAGGCTGATTGAAAGCCAGTGCTTCTCCTCGTGGCTGCATCATAGTTCCCTGGAACTGAGGTCTTCCACCTAGGTGTAAATATGTTGCCAGGGGAGGCTGACAGGCGGTTCCATCAATGATGGATGTATATCTCCTACTAGAAGGGACCGATGAAGAGGCCTGCCTACCTACCTCTAACAATTATCCTAGGACGGGATCAACTAGGCTCCGAGCTCCAGTCTCATTGAAATAGCCTGACATGGGGCACCAGATAAGCACAACCCTCTTGGCTCAAGACAGATCAATCGCATGTAAGTGCAACTACCATTGGTCGCGTCTTGAATCTGTTGCGTCTACCAAGGCCAACGACAATTGAAGGTCAAGGTTGACAAGACCAAGCAAGGTCACGTGCCGCAGGGAGCTGTAGATTCGGGGGTACGCTCTGTAGTAGCGTCCTAAGTCCGAGCAGGGGACACGGGAGGTCACGGGCCCTTCCGGACATCGGATTGGGTGCTCAGCTTCATCCAATAAAGTAATTGAAGCCGAGCCACACTACCAGCGGATCGATTCAAACTGCCAGCCACGTCCGCGACGGAGCGACGGCCCCGGAGGAACACCTGCTCCTTTAGCGTGGGAGTTTCCATACATCCTAAACGGTTGAAATTGTTGGCTCGTCGACAGAGGATCCTGTATGAATTGAGAAGGGTGGCTTGGAAACACTCAAATGCTCGGCCACACCTTTTCATTGAAACTCTCGATGAAGCGTTCCTGGTGAACGCCTCCCTTGGCCCTTCGGAGGCTTGCGACTGATCTCTTAAATCGCCGGTTGTTCCCTTGCTCACGTCATGGCAGTCCTTGCGGTTGCATCCATCCATCCGACCTGTGCCTTGTCAACTGTCCTTCTCCCCCAACTCGTCCTCGAAATCAGTAGGTCGCCGTCCGCTCGATTCAGCTACAATTGATCGCGGAACCCGCATCCACGTCGTATCCACGTCGTATCCGTCGGTCTCTCCATCAGACTGCACCCATCGTCGCCAGGCCCCAGTCATATTCATCGACAGCAAAGGCCAGATAGAGAAGACTCGAGTGGGGGCCACGTACACGCTGAAGGACAAATAGCTTGCTCTGGCGACACTGGCCAAATCGCATAGGGCAAAATCGATCAACGACGGAGAGATGGGACCGATATCCCCAAAGAGCGTGATGGCGCACATCTCGAAAATGCTCCTCCTGTCCTACTTCATCGACTGGGTGTTCATCATGTATGCCCCTCTCCTTTCCTATCGCGACAAAATCAAGAGCCCTTTTCCCATCTAATCATTCTCCATGAATAGTGGTGTCGCCCTGATCGGCTATGGGTTCTACAAGCAAGATCCGAACCAGCATGCATTCTACCTCTCCGACCCGAGCATTTCCTACCCCTACAAAGAGAACGAGACTGTCTCAACCGCTGCCTTGATTTTAGCCTCCGTCCTGGCGCCCGCCGTCATTGTCTTTGTGGGTGCGATCTTCGTTCCCGGCACTGCTGCGGTCGGAGGGCCAAAGCCGGCAATGTCGCGACTGCTTCTTCGCAAATTCTGGGAGTGGAATGCCGGCTGGTTGGGATTGGGTCTGGCACTGGCCAGTACCTGGACGGCCACGCAGGGGTTGAAGACTCTGCTGGGCAGGCCACGACCCGATCTCCTCGGCCGCTGCGATCCGGACACGTCCAACATCGCGCAGTATATCGTGAGCGGATTGGGTGGACAAATCTCAGGCGCTCCGAGTATGGTAGACTGGAAGATCTGCCGCAATCAAGATCGTACATTACGTATCGATGGATTCTCCAGCTTTCCCAGTGGTCATGCGTCCTGTAAGACTTTCTTGAACTCCCCCCTCCCTAAACTGTCTTGCATGCAGACCATATGAAACATACACCGCTAACTAGAGTTTCTGATCATAAGTCTCCTTTGCTGGACTGGGCTACCTGACCCTCTGGCTCGCGGCAAAGGGCTCGGTCGTTTTCCCGTATCTTCCCCAGTTCCCCGTCGAAGGTGACGACTACAGCGATGATCGATCCTCGGTCCGTAATCGTGGTGCCGCACCGCCCGTACTGTCGATGATTCTCGTCTTCGTCCCCACTTGCGTGGCCTTTTTCATTGCGTCTTCTCGATGGTTTGACTATCGACACCACGGCTGGGATATCATCGCCGGTGCCCTCATTGGCATTTTCTTTGCGTGGATCGGCATTCGAATGTATCATTTGCCTCTTCAACGTGGTGCTGGATGGACCTGGGGCCCGCGCAGTGCTCGGCGTGCCTTTTTTAGAGGCATGGGTTTCCCAAGCTCCGTGGGTACAGACAGCTGGTCTCGTCCAGATGACCGTCGTCCGGCTTTGCATTCGAACGGCGCCAGCTCGGTCGAGCCCGTGCACGACGTGGAAAACATCCCAATGCAAGAGGGTCGTACCTTGCCTGGCGATAGGGTCTGAGGCTCGGCTGGCGTTATGAAAAGGTGACGTCGGATCCCTCAAATGGGACAATGATGACTGTGACGAAGCACACGAGCAACACATTCGTATCAGTCGTCTTCTTCTACCCACTTCTATATCCACTTACTGAAATCATAGATGCAATGATTCATCTTAATGTAATTATCTGTAGCACAATGCAGGTTGCTTTCTTTTTTCGCAGGCGTTCGGAGGTATACTGTGATCCATCTGATTAACAATGCTCCATACCTCGATTCAAAGCCTGGAATCTGTCTTCTTTGTCTCCGACAGGCTCGCGCTCTTCGCCAATCTTTCCTCGCTGACTTGGTACGCGCCAGGCAACCATTCCGGCGTTGGGTGTCCCAACATCATGCGTCCCAGAGCTTCTCCGCATAGCAGACAGTTTGCCATTCCATAGCCATTGAACCCCGCGGCGATCCATTCTCCCCCGCCCCTCCGCCCAGTCAATGCGGACGATAGCCGCCCAACCAGCGGCAACTCATCCGCAGTGAAACCCATGATTCCACTCCAGGAGCCGACCAATTTCCAAGAAGAATGGGTTTCCTTCTTCCCGAAGAACCGCGGTAATATCGACCGCAGATGGTCAACCGATGAAGTCGCAACGAAACTATCATCCGCCGAAACGGCATCATCGATGCGCTTGTTCTCGCCTCCAAAGTAGAAGTAGCCCGTCGTCGCACTCTGACCAAGATAGTACAGCCCATACATCTGTCGTTTAGTGGCGGGGTCGTATGTGGGTGGGTAGTGAAATCCCCACGACACCACGGCTCCTCGATTTGGCATCGAGGTGCCTGGATCTTGCACCGTCATTGTACCTTTGAACGGGTAAATGGGGCCTCTCAGAGCTGGGAGCAGATGACCACTATATCCGTTTGTACAGTATACCACCGTGCCGACCGTCATTGATCCACGAGGAGTCTGTACCGAATATGCGCGGGTCGAATTGGCGGCGGCTGAAGAATCATGCATCTCGATCGCAGTGACTGGAGTGTTGGTTTCCACAGTCAGTCGATCTGGAAATCTTTTGAGCAGCGATTCAAACACTTTGGTCACCAAGCGATAGGGCCAGGCAGTTCCGGCCGGTAGCAAAGCACCACCAGATGCTTCGTGGATGCCATGCTCCTGTGGGACACGAGCCAGAACGAACATTAGTTCAAGGCTCATCCGGGACTCTGCACGATGCCATAATGAAGTGTTCGGTTTACCTTCCGAAGAGTGCTGGCGTCAATCAGAGTATAAATCCCCTTCAAGGCAGGATGATCTGCCTCGAGACGAGCGATACTTTGCTTGAAAGCCTCAAGCTTGTCGTTTGTCATAAAGACGCGCAATTTGGTCAATTGCTGTACTTCACTCGTCTCAACCGCGTCATATTCCTCTGCTAGAACTTGCATTCCCCGCAAATTCTTCAGCGTGAACATCGCAATCTCACCTGCCATCTTGGGTCCAAACGCCTCGGCAAGATGGGAGTACTCCTCTCCCGCATTCATAGCCATTTGGCCACCATTGCGCCCCGTTGCTCCAGAGCAAAGCGATCGAGCCTCGAGAACCGAGACGGTCACACTGGGATGAGACTCGAGCAACGTCCTCGCCACGGAGAGACCAGTGATCCCGGAGCCAATGATGGCATAGCCTCTCTGAGAGGGCAGTCTCTCCGATCGGGTATTTGCCAGGGGGTGCGGGATGTGTTGCCAGTACGCCGGGGTTGGATTGGGGCGAGGAAGGCCTGGATCTGTGGTCCGGAGCCTTGCTGGTCGAGAAGTGTCAGTAGTGTTGGTCAATTACATTCCAGGTGAACACTGCGTCATCATGTCTCCACGTTTGGGGGTGCTCTCTTGACAGGAAGCCGGGTCTCAAATGACCAGGGTTGTCATACCGAACTCCTCTGGATTGTCGGGTGTCGTGACGGGCGGCATTGGGAGTATGGCAGCCGCCAAGCTGGGGATATCAGCGGTTGCAGGCCTGATTGAGAAGATAAACGACTGCAGAACCTTTGAAGAGCGAATCCGCCGCTGGCGATGAGAGGTTGAATCACGAAGCAGTGCTGCAGTACTCGAGAATGGAGTTGTGCGGGGCTCACTGATTGTCAGCTACCACGAGGGCGATGCCCGTGACGGGTCGAGTTACCCAATTAAGGAAGTAAGGCGGAACACGATAGAGCAAGGTATGACCTCGTAGACGTGTTAGATGTATACGCATCTTAGCGAAGACAGAGGAAGGTGTGAGAGTCCGGGAAGACTTTGTAGGGTAGATGTGAACCCAAGTCTCCAGATATACGATGGAGTCATTTTTCCTTGCTAGACGAGTGGAGGTAGGCATGAAGCCATCCATTTCAATTTTTTTTCTTTTCCATGAGGATCAGGCACCCTCGAAGCTGAGTTCAAATGGACCCGTCAGATATTGATATGGTTCTTGAGACTCTGCCCACGAGGATCCAAGGGTCAGATTGATCTGACAACGAGATGACGGCCAGGGCTTGATGAAATGCACTCATCGGTGTGCATCCCTAGGCATACAACAAGATCCTGTGTTGGAATCCACGTCCAAGTTTCCCAGAGAAACCGAGACCAGTCTATACCGCACGATTCCACCTTCTGTGATGTTGACTGCGGACATCGTCATCGTCCTCGGGAGACCTTGCTGGCGAGGGTGGGCATGCCACATTCCACAGCACGAGCTCTCATGTGGAAGCAAGCTTTCGGAACTATCGAACAAGAACGTAGGAAACGGCATTTTACAATGCCCCTCGATAGCGCACACAAGACACATTCCACCCCCGGCCATGTGTGATTTGACTGGATGTATAAATGCCAGGCCAGTGCCCTCATAGTCATCCGACAAGCAGCCTCCTCAAGGAACTCGTCGTCCATTGTCTTCCCACCCAACCCTCACAATGAGAGCGTCCTCCGTTCTCTTGACCCTGTTTGCCCTGGCGTCCACCGGATTGGCCGACAAGACGTGCACACCCAGCTTCGACTACTGCTCCGATGTCTTGATTGGCTCTAAAGGTAAGAAATGCACCTTCTCACTTGCGACCGCAAAGGCCATACCTGGAACCATTGCTCACGCATCAAGCAGGCTTCACCGAGGCGGATCTCGTCGAGGTTCTCAAGGGCACCGACTATGAAAACGAGGACGTGAAGAATGTTCTGTTTCACTGCATGAACCCCGGAATGGTGGGTCACCCCAAGCTTTGCAGCAGCGGGTGCAAGGACCCAGCAACCGAAGGCAGCCACAAGTGCGATGGGTAAGCGTTCTTCCTCCTGGAAAAGAAAAGAAAAGAGAGACGAGGGTCCGGTATGCGATGCTGACGGGACCCGCGACCACCACAGTTGAGCACCGCTTGATCAAGCCCGAGCTTTCTTTGATCATACGGCACTTTCATATTTCCCCCGAATAGCCCAGAACCTAGTCTCCATAATGTCTACTTGTATACTTTCCTACCGCATACGTCGTCCAGAACAGATCAGCATTTTATCTTATTTTTATTTCCTCTCCGAAACAAAAGACAGGATCTTCTTGGTCTTCTTCATACATCCTGCTGGAGTAGTGTAGTGCGCCTGAGATCCGGCGTGGGGTTGGCCATCGATCCGATATCGGGCTCCCTTGGTTATCTTCATTTGGCGTGAGAACCATCCGGCAAGCGCCCCAAGATGGGAGACCACTTCTGCGGCTTCGACCAGCAGAGGTCAAAAGATGGACACTGGAGGACACTGCGCTGCCGCTGTGCCGATCCATCTCAACGAGATGCTCAACCTGTCATCGAGAGCATATTGATGGAACGTCCCTTTCTGTCGCCCATGCTGCTTCTGCAACACCGCCAGCCTCTCAGAGATGAGATGTCTTATCAAAAAGCTTTGTCACGCTCGCCCGTCTCGATACTCGAGACTGTTGAACCGTCCCATTCCGGTGCCGGAGATGAACCGCGGGACTCCACCGTCGCAGACACGCTTTCCGGGCGATTCGCTGAAACGAGTTGAGAGGATCCATCGAACCCCGGAATCGAACCCTTCAAATCACCACCCGATTGGTGCCGGCTTATCTTCACTTTGGACATGCGATTATACTGGTGTGTTTGCTAAAAACCCATCACTGGAATTGTCGAGATTGTCGAGCTTATCATGAGAATGTGAAAGTGAGACTTGGTTAGCCAATTTCGGATGGTTTCTTCAGGGCCATCACTGATAAGAATGCCGAAGAGTCGAGAGACCATCAACAATATATCAGACTGGATTTCTCTGCCAGGTCGCAAGTTGTAGTATCAACCTATCCGGCTCTACACAGTCTCTAGTCGCACTTGTCCAACTTTCCCGGTCATGGCGGATTCCAAGATGGAGGCGCCACCTCCTAAACCCCATGCAATCGCGACCATTGAGAGCGTCGAAATCGATCCCCGGGCAGAGCGGGCTCTCGTCTGGAAATTTGATCTTCGTCTGTTGCCCGTGCTGGCAATCATGTATCTTTTCAACAGTCTGGACAAGTCGAATTTGGGAAATGCAAAGACAGCGGGGTTGGACAGTAAGCGACACACCTTTCTCGACGCAGTATCAACTGGGTGGTCGAACCACAGCGACTGATCCCATTCTTTTCTCCATTAGAGACTCTCCATCTTGAAGGGAACCAATACAACATGATCCTCAGTATCTTTTTCGTCCCTTACGTCTTGACGGCCCCGTTCCTCGGCCTACTCGGCAAAAAGTTCGGACCTAACATTGTGCTGCCATGCATGATGCTCACCTTCGGAACGTGTACGATCCTGGTAGTCGCGGCATACAACTTCAGTGGACTGTTCGCAATCCGCTGGTTCCTGGGAATGTCCGAGAGCGCGTTTTTCCCTCTCGTCATCTACTATCAGACAACGTAAGTTGACCCCGTTTCTCGTATCACATCAATTCATCGGGCAAGGATCTCATGTAAACTTGAACAGCTTTTACCGTCGAGGCGAGCTGGCTCGCCGACTAGCCATCTTCTACGCCGCCCAAAGCATCGCCTCCGCTTTCTCGGGTCTTCTGGCTTTCGGAGTCTTCCGCATCCATACCGGACCATTGGCCTCGTGGCGCTATCTTTTCCTCATCGAGGGCTGTGGAACGGTCCTGTTCGCCATCTTTGCTCTTTGGTATCTGCCCAGGTCGGCTGCTCAAGCCAGCTTTCTCACTCCCGAAGAGAAAGAACTCGCCTATCTTCGCCTACAAATCGACAGTTCTTCCGTGGTGGATGAGAAGCTCAATATTCGAGATGCTTTCCGCATTTTCAAACACTGGACGAGCTGGGCCATTCTGGCGATTCAAGTCTGTCTCGGCGTACCGTTGCAGGGGGTTCAATTATTCCTCCCCGTCATCATCAAACGTCTGGGTTACGACACCGTCAAGACAAACCTGTACACCGTTGCCCCTAATATCTCCGGCGCGGCGATGCTCCTCATCCTCGCCTTCTGCAGCGACTGGACCCGGTGGCGGTTCCCATTCATCGCATTGGGATTTTTGTTCACCTTCACGGGCTTCATCATCTACGCCGCCATCGACGTGGAGAGCGACTTGAACGTAGCATACTTTGCAACCTTTATGATGACCTGGTGAGTAACTCCTCTCTCTAACTGTTCATGTTGTCTTTTACCGTCGTCGAATTCTGTGCTGATGAGGACACTTTTTTTTTCTTCGCCCAGGGGTACCTCAGCGCCATCAGTTCTCCTTGATGCATGGTACAACAACAACGTCGCAAACGAGGGCAGACGCGTCGTACTCACCAGTATCGCCGTCCCCGTCGCCAACCTGATGGGAGTCGTTGCTTCCAACATCTTCCGCAACCAGGATGCCCCCAAATACGCCCCCGCCTTGATCACGACTGCGGCGTTTGGTGGTGCCGGTATTCTGCTCACGGTGGCCCTGGGTCTCTGGATGATGTTTGATAATAAAAAGAGAGATCGCAGGCAAGGTGTCTGTATTGAAGCGAAGGATATTCCCTCGGAGTATCTGAATGAGGGCCCAGCGAGTGATGATTTCCGTTGGTTCTATTAAACATCTGGATGGGGTCTTGCTGTTATGTCCGCAATGAACACCCCAAAAAAGGGTTGGAATGATCGAGGACATGCAACCCTCGGATTTTCTCCTTTGATGATAATGAATGAATGTCTTTGAATGATTTTTCCATGCTTTCTAGAGGGGATTGTAACGTCCTAGCTTGTCTCTTGCATAGATCTGTCGGGTTTCACGACTTTTCTTTACTGGTAATGTTGGAGCATGCCTCCCGCGCGGGTGTGGAAACATCGCCCAAATATACTCAGCTCGGAAATATATAACAGTCCCGTTACATACTGGACAAAAAACCCTAGCAGCCCGACAACTGGATTTCCATATTCACCTGGAAGCAGGAGACGCCTATGGAAGGAAAAAAAAAAAAGCACCACCCTTTTCACTTTGAGCAATTGCACTTGATCATTTAGACAAAGGCATAACTCAAGAGTAATTGAGAATTTGCGCCTAGCCTGGGGCTTGTCCATGCGCCCGCAAGTCGAAAGCCTTCAGATAACAAATTGACCTGTGGGCCCATACACCGCCAACGCCGGCCTCCGAAGCTCGGTGAACCGTGGATCCCAGGGAAAGACGGTTTCCTATTTTGCTTTGCAAAGCTTGCTTCATGACACCAAAAAATCTACTCTGTTTTCATCAGGGGCTTATGGTCTAGGGGTATGATACTCCCTTCGCAGCTGATTTCATCCGGAATCATCGAAGATTGGGAGTGGTCCGGGGTTCAATTCCCCGTGAGTCCATGATTTTTGCATCCCGCACTACATGGAAGGGTCTTTTTTCTTTTTGCGCGTGGCTTTTGTTTTTCTTTTCTCCTGTCCTTTTCTTTTTCTGCAAGGCATGGTCTTGGAATATTAGTCCTCGAGGTCCTGGGCCGAAGCACCTTGGTTATATGGGACCTGGACCAATTTACTATTCGTTGTGTTGGAGTCAAGCTGGGACATGACTCCATGATCTTCCCTTGACAACGAGCTTGCCATGAACAATCTGCCGAGATATTGGGAGGGTGGTCCATAATCCAGGCCCGTCAAATGAGATACGAGAAGAGTGAAGTGGCTATATGCCTACAAAAATGCTACCTGAGTACCTCGAGCAGACAAGCGCGAAATTGGGTATCTTAAGTGAAACATCAAAAATAACAAAATACATCGGACCCGGGGGGGGGGGGGGGGGAAGAAACCAAACCTATCGCCTGCATCCTCTCCGAATCATAGACGCGTCTCGTGCCTTGCCTCCTCGACTATGAAATCCATCAGGGATCGGCCTTTCTGATGGACGTTCGACTCTGCAGAAGGAGGGAATTTGCAGACATGAGCTCCAGCATGTTGCATTCGCAGCTCCTGTACCCCACGCCCAACCCCATCAATGCTACGGACAAGGTACGTAGCGAGCGCCATCTCGTGACGGGTGAGAGTGACCTTCATCTTCTTGTGTTTTTCGGGGTTGGTGTGAGGGAGCAGGAGCTCGCCAAGGTGGGGGTATACCGCTGTCCAAGTGCGCTGCTTCGACCCCTCTGATGTAACAGGTAGCGGGCTTGCGGCGATGGCGGAGACGACGTCGAGGAGGAGAAGATGGGTGATAGCAGCCTCGGCTTCCTCTCTCAAGCCGAGACGCCCAGGAGATTGAAGCTCGGAGGCCATTGGCAGCTGGAAGGCGACGTCGTAAGTTGTCCCAAGAGGCGCGGCAGAAAGATTGGTTCGGATGGTGATGGTGAAACTGCCCTGAGAGGTGAGAAGGTCTCCGGTGAGGACTGATTCGATCGGTCGCAGGAATCTCTCAACGAGTGTTTCGAGAGTGTCGGTGGATCTGATACTTGGCGACGACAGTGACCAACCGGCACACGTCTGCGATCTCCACTGAGGAGGATTCAAACCCGCGGAACGCAGCACAGAGTAAATTTCAGAGAAAAAGGACTCCAGGGACCGGAGATTCGCCATATGTTGGAGATAAGCCAGCACTGGCCGGAGGAGATGGTATTCGGGAACCGGAGGTCTTGTGGTGGTCACCGGACGTGGGATCTGTGTTCGGCGACGCAGGTTTTGTCGGTGCGCAAAACAAAGCAAAATTCGCACAGCATGAGCAAGCCCGTCGGCAATCGAGATACCTACTGGGGACGATACGTCCTGAGACTGAGAGGCAGTGCTGTCAACATCCACAAGATCCAGCGTGATCTCTGTGTCGTCGGCAACTGGGATACGAATAAGGTTTTGGCGACTCGTCACACCACAAGATGCTAGCGCCCTTGCTTCTCGGACCATTTCATAGAAGAGCTCTTCTTCAAACAGCGAGTCTCTCGCTTGGAGGATTCGAGCCTCGATTGGGTCTGATTCCTTAGCTGTTGACCCTCCCGGTTTCGAGCTTGCATACACTTGCTCTCCGTGCTTGATTTGGACGCGCACGTAGCGGGCACCCATGGGCATGAGACCCTGATCCAGCACAAGACTACCATCATTGGCCCGCCGTAGGGAAGCAAGCCCTCGATCGCGAAAAGCGGGAGTAGCTAACCCGTCATTGGTCAGCATTATGCGGTCTTCTATCAGCAGCAAAGAGAAAAACGGCTCGCCATACCTTCAATGAAGCCGTACTGAACAGCCAGTGCTTGCCTCACTCGTGGATGTCGACAGACTTTCCATCCCTTGTCCTTCACAGCAAGCACTTCGTTCCAATACTTGGTCTCTGAATCAATTTCCCGATTCAGTCGCGTAGCGGCATTGAGTAGCTTGTTCGAGACAGCATTGAAGCTTTGCATACGCCACCCCCTGGAAACTGCCGAGATGTCCTTCAGTGTCGCCTCTGATTTTGGTGCCGTGTTAACAACATCTGAATCGAGAGAACCGAGAGGCGCAAGTTGTTTGAGAAAAGGTGAAATAGAGGTCTCCGCTTGGCGTGGCGCGTGCTTTGACAAGAGCAAAGAGACGAACTCGAGTGCAAGCATGGTTTCCTGGTGCGCCTTTCTGCCGTTCAGAGAGTTTTGTTAAAAAAAAATCCCGGCCATTTTGTTACCACCAAAATAAAAGGTCCACTCACGCTGCGAACTGGGTAATCTCAAGTCGACGCTTGTACAGCTGTTCCCGACGTTCTGTCACATCAATGTCCGCAGGGTCCTGGCGGTCAATGTCTTCGTTCTCCTCAGGTGAGATATCACCAGCTTTCTCCCGGTCGGCGATCTCAGCGCGCAAGACGTCTTCGTTCACTTCACGGAATGAACCCCATTGGTCATTGATCTGGGCGATCTCGATGGGAAGGGTGTCGGGGCGTTCATCTTGCTCGGGAGGAGGGCGCAGAGGCAGGGTGAAAGAATCGACCATGATAGCGATGATCAGTGAGACGACCCGGAGGTAGTCGACGATAATTCCAGACAGAGAGGGGTCATCTGTCAGAGTTGCGAAGGACATGTCATTGAGTTGCTCAACGGGACCGGCAGATGTTTGTATCACGTGATATACAGAAGCTCCATGATGGTACAGGCCGTTTTTAGGTCATTTAGAAGGAAATCACGTTCCCATCCTAGCTCTGATACAAACGACCTGACCGCGTCTCTATATCTTCTGTTAGGACGACCGCTTCCTACTGGGCTCACATGATAACGCAGTTATGCTCTGGGAAGCTGAGGTACGGTTCGGTAGTAGGCTGCAAATGAGCCGTGCCGCGATCATCGGGGCTCCCCCAGTCCTTCCCGGCCGAGTGAATCACCACGCTGACTGCTATCCAACTCTCTCTCAGTGATGGGGGGGGGGGGGGGGGGGTATAACCCCCAACACCAAACCCGGTTTAGCAACTGCAAATTTGAAAAAAAAATTATTGATGGGGCCCAAGGGGCTGGTTGTGGTGGGTTGACGTCTCGTCG